>JAJPUD010007946.1:50323-98208 GCA_023553655.1 Myrmecobius fasciatus | reverse complement strand
TTGATGAATGGTCAAAGGATATGAAGAGAAAATTTTCAAATGATGAAAGTAAAGCCATCTATAGTTATATGGAAAAATGCTCTAAATTATTTATTATTAGAGAAGTGTAAATTAAAAAAACATTGAGGCTCCACCTCATATCTTTCAGATTGGCTAAGATGACAAGTAAAGATAATTATAAATGTTGGAAGGGATGTGGAAAACTGGGACACTAATAGATTTGTGAACTGATCCATCCATTCTGAAGAACAATTGGGAACTGTGTCCAAAGGATTATAAAACTGTGCATATCCTTTCACCCAGCAGTGCCACTACTAGGTCTGTATTCCAAAGAGGTCAGAAAAGAGGGAAAAAGACCCACATGTGCAAAACTTTTTGTAGCAGCTCTTTTTGGGGTGGCAAATAATTGGAAAATGAGTAAATTCTCATCAGTTAGGAAATGGCTGAATAAGTTGTGATATATGAATTTTATGGAATATTATTGTTCTATAAAAGTGATAAAAAGCTGATTTTAGAAAGATCTGGAAAGATTTACATGAACTGATAAACTGTGAAACAAGAAGAACCGGAAACACATTGTCCACTGTAATAGCAAGATTGTGCAATGATTAACTATGAATGACTTGGGTCTTCTCTGTGATTCAGAGATCCAAAATAATCCCAATAAACTTTGCATTGAAAATGCCATCTCCATCCAAAAAGAGAACTATTGACACTGAATGTAAATCAACACATGCTATGTACCCTTCTTTTTTCTGGGTTTTTTTTATCTCCAATGATTTTTTCCCTTTTTTCTGATCTTTGTCTACATGATTCATAAAGAAAGGTGTATTAAAACTTAATATAAAATCAATAAAAATTGATTGATAAAAACCAATTAATAGTATGATTTTTATTAATTTTTTTTTAAATGGTGATAAGGAAAATCAAAATACACACTTGGAAGAAGACAACAAAGTTAAAACTCCTATGTGAATTTGTCTCAGGCTAAAAAAGAACTCAAAAAATTGAAAATCCAGAAAGAGAAGTACAGGAAAAATTGGGAAGGGCCTTGGCATGGTATAAGAAAAGCTTGAAAAACAAGTCAACAGCTTGGTAAAGGAGATACACACACAAAATTACTGAAAAAAGTAACACTTTCTGAAGCACATTAGGCCAAATGGCAAAGAATATACAAAAAGGCATTGAGAATGTCTTTGAGATAATTATTATTATATTATAATATATATATGATAATTATATGTGTATATAATTTTATAACATTATATATATTCTCAATGCCATTGAGAATCAAGTACAAATACAAATGCACAAAAATGCCTTAAAAAGCAGTTGAGAAAATAGAAAAATCTAGTAGAAAAAAATCTACCTAAGAAGTTGAATTTGCCAAATAGAAAAGAAGTTGCAAAAGCTCACTGAAGGAAATAATTCCTTAAAAATTAGAATTGAGTAAATTGAAGATAATGACTATGAGAAATCAAGAAATAAATAAAATGAAAGACTGAAGAAAAATTTGAAGACTGTGAAATATCTAACCTGCAAAATTGATTTGGGAAAAATAACTTAAAAATTATTGTACTTTCTGAAAATCATGATAAAAAAGAGCCTAGATATCATGTTTCAAGAAATTATCGAGGAAAATTGCCCTGATATTCCAGAACAAGAGAGTAAAATAGAATTTGAAAGAATCTACCACTTGCCACCTGAAAGAAATCCCAAAATGAAATCTCCCAGGAACATTATAACCAAATTCCAGAGCTCCAAGGAAAAGGAGAAAAGATTTCAAGCACCATAAAGAAACACTTGAAGCATTATGGAGTCATGGTCAGGATAGCACAAATTTTAGCAACTTCTATATGAAAAGATCAGAGGGCAAATATGATTTTGCAGAGGGCAAAGTAACTAGTATTACCACCAAGAATAACCTACCCAAAAAATCTGAACACAATTCTTCAAAAGGGAAATGGATAATCAATGAAATAGAGCATTTTCAAGCATTCTTGATGAAAAGACCAAAGCTAAAAAGAAAACTTGACTTTCAAATACAAAATTCAAGAGAATCATAAATAGGTTAACAGAACAGGGAAATTATAAGGAATTTAATGATGTTAAACTGTTGATATTCTTATGTGGGATGTGTGGGAGGATGATATGTTTTTTATTAAAACTTTTTATTTGCAAAACATATGTATGGGTAATTCTTCAACATTAACCCTTACAAAACTTTCTATTACAAATTTTCACCCCTCCTCCACACCCTTCCCCTAGATGGCAGGAAATCCACTAGATGTTAATTATGTTAAAATACTTGACAAATCGAATATATGTATACATATTTCCACACTTAACATTGTTGTGCAAGAGAAACCGTATATACAAAAAAAAAAAAAAGATCAGAGAAAGAAACATAATGCAAGCAAACATAAATAGAGAGCATGAAAATGTTATGTTGTGGTCCATATTTCATATTGGGAGGATGATATTTGTAATTCATGAGAAGATTCTCCTTATTTGGGCAGTTAGAAAAAGTACATGTAGAAAGAAGGCAGGCATATGAAATGAATGTGAAGAGGTATCTAAAAAAATAAAATTTAAGGGTAAGAGAGGAATGTATTGGGAGAAAGGGAAATGGTGATACAGAATAAGGTAAATTACCTCAAATAAGGAAAGCCTGAAAGACATTTTTCAGTAGATAGGTAGAAGAAGACAATAAAAGAAAGTGACTGAACCTTACTATCATTAAAATTTTCTCAAAGAAGGAATAACATAGACACTCATAGTGTATGGAAATCTATTACCCTACAGGAAAAGAGATAAAGGAAAGGGTAAGGATGATATAAGGGAGGCAATATTGAGGGAGAAGGTGGTCAGAAGCAAAACACTTTTAGGGAGGGACAAGGTGAAAGGAGAGAGAGAATAGAATCAGCAGGGGGAAATATGATTAGCAATAGTAAATGTGAAAAAATATTTGTAGCAGATCTTTTCTGGAGGCAAAAAAATTAGAAATTTAAAGGATGCCTATCAATTGGGAGATGGCTAAACATATAAGATTTAATTATGTTGGAATACTATTCTATGATAAATGATGAGAAGAATGCTCTCAGAAAAACATCTAAAGACTTCCATGAGCTGATGCAAAAATGAAATGTACTATGTATAAACAGAACTACTGTAAGATGTACAGCTATGAATTACTTAGCTATTTTTAGCAATACAATGATCCAAGACAACTCTGCTGGACTTAGGATGAAAAATGCAATTCATCCCCAGAGAAAGAATTTATGGAGTCTGAATAAAGATTGAAGCATACTTTTTTGTAAACTTTATTTTTCTTGAAGTTTGCTACTGTTGTTTGGCCTATGTTTTCTTTCACAATATGACTATTATGGAAATGTCTTGTAAGATTACACATGTATAACCTATACCAAATTGTTTTTTTTTTCCCCAAGGGGTAGGTAGGAAAGGGAAAGAGAAAGAATCTGGAAGTATTATCTTAGCTTTACCTTTTACCCTCTTTATTTTTCTATGATCATCAGTTTTTTTAATTGGCATTTTTATATTTAGATAAAGAAAAAATTACAAACAGCATGATGTAGTGCATATTTCAAATGTATATAACTGATTATTTTTGTTGATTTGTTGTTTTCATTTTGAGATTGAGGAAATAATATAAAACATCTTCATAATTTCTGAATTGGCATGTATTTGGTTAGCCCATGACACACAGTTGTTAACAGCATACTGAATTTTCTCCCATATCCTTTGCTCATATAAAGAAATAGAAATCATTATGGGGCATGTTTTATTGTACACAAGCAATATTTCATAAGGAAGCCAAACACATATGTCTGAAAAGAAAATGTCCTGTCTATCCAATGTGGTTTGGATGTCAGCAAGTGGTTAGACTCAGAATTTACTGGGAGGTACTCATACCAGAAATTTGGAATACCACAAATGTCTCTTTTTAAAACCATCCTAAGAAAATTTGACTACATGTGTTATTATTGCAAAACTTAACTCCACATACAGTGATATTGTTAGCTGCTTTTAAATTTTAGTTAAGGATATAGTTGTAGAAGTATTCTTATATCTATATTTGTCAAAGAAAAGATACTAGGGTTTCTGGAATGCTGTATATCACAGGATGAGAGAATCATTAGATAAAAGAATGAAGGCGTGTCTAAAGATTATCTGCAAAGGTATTTAGGTGACTTAATCATCCAAGACTGATAGGTGAACACTTGAAAATGTGAATCAATTAAGAAATCAGGGAGCAATAAATAAACAAGTATCTTTATGTAGGAAGAATCTGGCTGGGCACTGGAGATACAAATATGAAGGTGAAAAAGTTTGGTGATCTCAGTGAGCTTACATTTCCACAGGAGGGGAAACAAGCTGAGATATAAGAATATGTATAATAAATACAAAGAGAATATATAGAAATGAATATAAAGATAAATATAAACTAATTTGAAAGGAAAGAATATAGCAAGTGAGGGGAACAGGAAAGCAAATATATAGAAAGTAATAATTGAAAGAAAGAAAAGTTTGTGTGATATGGAAGGAATGCATTCAGGATATACTAGGTGGCCAGTAAGAAGTTTTGAGGAAGAGAGATTAGTTTGGCTATGTAACAGAATACTTTGGGAAATGTAATAAATGCCCAATAAGCCTAGAAACATTAAGTTGATGAAAAATTATGCAAGACTTTAAAAGCAGAAGAGGGAAATTTATAGTTTTATTCTATAGGTTATTAGAAACTAGGTGAGTATTATGGTCAACTTTGTTATTAAAGAAATCTTCCTTGTCAACAAAATGAAAAATGGACAGAAATGGGGAACTTAAGGTGGACAAGTTAATTAGGACACTTTTACAGTGATGAAAATATAATAAATGAAATTTGTCTTCATTAGCTAATCTTTCACTTTTGTACCTACTTCTTTATGTTATTCATGCTTTTGTGGTCTCTAAAGAAACCCATTTTTCTTGATTTTCCTTACTTTTGTAGTAGTGCCCCTGAGATTTCGACATCCTCAGTGTTTTTATACCTTATACCAGGGATTCAAAACTTAAAATTTAATGTTTTGATTTTCTATCTCTTCCGTGTCTGGATTAGAGAACAATCTCATGCTTTAGTATTAGTGGGAGAAACCTAAAAAAAAAGTCCCTATTTAGTGAGGTTTTTAGCAAGAAAATTCTGGAAATAACTCAATCCATAGCATAACCTTGGCCAAAAAAAATGATTTTATTTGTAATTTTCCATCACATTGTTAAAATCTAAGAAAGCAATAATATGTCAAAAGATGGTAGATGCTAACACATTGTAGTAAAGTTTAATTTCATTCTAGTCTTCTGACTCTGACAGGAGTATGTTTTAACTTTTTCAAAATAATTTTTTTCTTCTTTCTTCTATCTGATAAGCTATATTTTTCTTAAGCTGGTTTTATCATTATTCAAGAAGATTTTCTTCCCTGATCATCAACAAAAACGACAAAATAATGGAGAAAGCATGTTTTACAAATTTCTATTCAAAATCTAGTTCAAAATGATCAAAAGGTTGTTGATGAACATGTGGAAGCATTGTAATCTGTGGAAACAATAAGGATCAACTCATCATAAGAGACTGGAGCTAGCCCATCAGCAAGAGATAGAGAAATTCCATTTAAAATTACTGTAGACAAAATAAAATACTTGAGGGTCTACTACCAAGACAAACTCAAGAACTATAAAAACACAATTACAAAATACTTCTCACACAAATAAAATCAGATTTAAATAACTGGAAAATTTTCAATGGTTCATGGCTAGGTTGAATTAATATAATAAAAATGACAATTCTGCCTAAATTGTTCTATTTGTTCAGCGCCATACCAATCAAACTGCCAAAACATTATTTTATAGAACTAGAAAAAATAATAATAAAATTCACCTGGAAAAACAAAAGATCAAGAATATCAAGGAAATTAATGCAGTACCAGAACTAAAACTGTATTATAAAGCAGCAGTTATCAGAAACATTTGTTACTGGCTAGGAAATAGAGTGGTGGATCAATGGAATAGATTAGATATACATGACTTTATATATATATACATAAAATAACAAGCAAGGTCTATAGTAATCTAGTATTTGATAAACCTCCCAAACTCTAGCTTCTAAAAAAAGAACTCACTATTTGACAAAAATTGCTGGAAAAACTGGAAAATAATATGTTACAAATTTAGCATAGACCTACATTACACACCCCATATTAAAATAAAGTCAAAATGGATACTTGATTTGGCCATAAAGGATGATGCCATAAACAAATTAAGAAATAATTTACCTATCAAATGTTTGGAGAAGGAAGGAATTTTTGACAAAAAAAGGACTAGAGAACATTATGAAAAGCAAAATAGACCACTTTGATTACATTAAAATAAAAGGTTTTTGTACAGACAAAAGCAACAGAAACAAGCAAAGCTGGGAAAAAAATCTTTACAGGTAGCATTTCTAATAAAGGTCTCATTTCTAAAATATATAAGGAACTGTATCAAATTTCTAAGAATACAAATCATTCAATTGATAAATGGTCAAAGGATATGAACAGACAATTTTAAGATGATGCAATTAAAGCCATTTGTATTTATATGAAAAAATGCTCAAAATCATTATTGATTAGAGAAATGAAAATTAAAACAACTCTGAGGTACCACTTCCTACCTCTCAGATTGGTTAAAATGACAGGAAAGGATAATGATAATTGTTGGAGGGGATGTGGGAAAATTGGGATACTAACACATTGTTGGTGGAGTTGTGAATTGATTCAACCATTCTGGAAAGCAATCTGGAACTATGTCCAAAGGGTTATAAAACTATGCATATCCTTTGACCATTACTGTGTCCATATCCTAAGGAAATAATAAAGGAGGGAAAAGGACCCACATATCCAAAAATGTTTGCAGTAGCTCTTTTTTGTGGTAGCAAAGAATTGTAAAATGAGTAGATAGCCATCAACTGTGGAATGGCTGAACAAGTTGTGGTACATGAAAGTAATGGAATATTTTTGTTGTATAAAAATGATGAACCAGCTGATTATAGAAAGGCCTAGAAAGATTTACAAGAACTGATGCTGAGCTAAACAAGCAGAGCTAGGAATACATTGTACACAATAAAAGCAAGAATGTATGATGGATCAACTATGCAATGCTTGGTTCTTTGCAGTAGTTTAGTGATGCAAAGGAATTGCAATAGACTTTGAACAGAAAATGCCATCTGCATCCAGAAAAAGAACTAAGGGGATTGAGAATAAATCAAAATATGCTACGTTCACTTTTTTCTGTCTTTTTATCTCTCTCAGGATTTTTCCCATTTGCTGGGCTTTTTCCTCTCCCAACACAATTCATAAAACAATGTGTATTAAAATAAATAAACTAAAAAAGATAAAAAACAAGAAAATAATAGGAGACTGGAGGAATTAGTGGGGGAATAATGCCAAAGTTATGAGATGTGGAGAAATGACAAATGAATGATTGAGAAATTGTTTTGATTATTTTGTGAAATATGAGCTTAGATCCTAAGCTTAGATCCTCCCTAAGGGAGGGAGAAGCATCATTTGTTGCAGAGAAAATACAAATTTTGAAATAACAGGGGATGGAGATATGGAATCAATAAGGAAGGAGGATTCATTTGCTGAAGTTGTTCTAGTTGAGATTAATTAATTTACTTTTAATCTATCTAAATTGTTGCATTTCCCCCCTTATTTTACTAAGTACCACACAAGTAGGAACTATAGAGGAGAATAATGGGAGTTATCTAAAGTTAAAATGTGTCAAGGCATGATTGGTAATACAAGAGAAGTCATTCAAGTGGAGAGAATAATATTGAATTAATCTGGCCTACCAAAGGGTCAAGACTGAGAAAAGAGAAGAGGACAATCAAAGCAGAGATGGATAATAATAAAGAATGAAGAAAGTAGAACTCATGGTGAAGATACAAAATGGGTTTACAAAGGGTAAAGCATAGGGAAAGAAAGGGGGAAAAATTGTGATTAGATAAAGGAAATTCTGAGTTCATGAACATAAAAGTAGATAAGTGTGGGATATGGCAAGATAAACACATGACCTTCCCTCTATGTATATGAGGTAAAATATATAGGAGCAAGCTATAATAATTGATTAGATTGAAGAAATGACATTAGGGAATTTGAGAGAATATAAATATGCAAAGTTCTCTAGCAAGACAGTAGGATTAAGAATAGCGAGATAGACTATTAATCAAGCATTGTCACTGGAAAAATGTACAGCAAAGTAACAATTACTGGATCTCAATTTGGTGATAAATTTGGATCAAATGAAACACAAATGAGAAGTTACTGAAGTGATGGTAGAGAATTAAAAGTATTTGTATTCTCCAAGTATGATCAGTGAGTAGGGAATATATGAGTAGATACAACCTATAAAGAAAGGGTTGCCAAAGACCCCAGCTTTTGGGATAAGTATTCACTATTTGACAAAAACTGCTGGGAAAACTGGAAACTAGTGTGGAAGAAATTAGGGCTTGACCCACATCTAACACCACATACCAAGATAAGATCTAAATGGGTTCATGATCTGGATATAAAGAGTGATTTTGTAAACAAGTTAGAGGAACATAATATAGTTTACCTCTCAGACCTGTGGAGATGAAATAAATTTATGTCCAAAGAAGAACTGGAACTTAATTGAAAACCAGATAGATAACTTTGACTATATTAAGTTAAAAAGTTTTTGCACAAACAAAATCAATGCAGACAAGATTAGGAGGGAAGCAATAAATTGGGAAATCATCTTTACATTTAAGGGTTCTGATAAAGGTCTCATCTCTAAAATATATAGAGAATTGTCTCATATTTATAAAAATTCAAGCCATTCTCCAATCAATAAATGGTCAAAGGATATGAACAGACAATTTTCAGAGGATGAAATTAAAACTATTTATAGTCATATGAAAAGGTGCTCCAAATCACTATTGATCAGAGAAATGCAAATCAAGACAACCCTGAGATACCACTTCACACCTGTCAGATTGGCTAAAATGACAGGAAAAGTTAATGATGAATGTTGGAGGGGTTGTGGGAGGGCTGGGACACTGATGCATTGTTGGTGGAGCTGTGAACGGATACAGCCATTCTGGAGAACAATTTGGAGCTATGCTCAAAAAGTTATCAAACTGTGCATACCCTTTGACCCAGCAGCATTTCTATTGGGCTTATATCCCAAAGAAATCATAAAGGAAGGAAAAGGCCCCACATGTGCAAGAATGTTTGTGGCAGCCCTTTTTGTAGTGGCTAGAAACTGGAAATTGAATAGATGCCCTTCAATTGGAGAATGGCTGAATAAATTATGGTATATGAATGTTATGGAATATTATTGTTCTGTAAGAAATGACCAGCAAGATGATTTCAGAGAGGCCTGGAGAGACTTACATGAACTGATGCTGAGTGAAATGAGCAGAACCAGGAGATCATTATACACGGCAACAACAGTACTATATGATGATCAATTCTGATGGACATGGCTCTCTTCAACAATGAAATGTTTCAAACCACCTCCAATTGTTCACTGAAGAAAGCCATATACACCCAGAGAGAGGGATGCGAAATGTGGACCACAACATAACATTCTCATACTCCTTGATTGATGTTTGCTTACATTGTGTTTCCTTTATCTGATATATCGTTTGTGTAGATAAGATTTTTCTTGCACACCAATGATAAGTTTGGAAATATGTATACATATATTCGATTTGCCAATATTTTAACATAATTAACATGTAGTGGATATCCTGCCATCTAGGGGAGGGGTGGGGAGTTGGGGGGAAAAATTTGTAACGGAAAGCTATGTAAGGGTTATTGTTGAAGAATTACCCACACATATGTTATGCAAATAAAATAAAAATTAAAAAAAAAAGGGTTGCCAAAGTTAGTGTTGTGATATGAGAGCTAAGCCTTAGTGAGTTCCAGAAAATGTAAGGAGTAAGGAAAATAAGTGACTTAAAGCACTAGAAATTTGTTAATTTTGTAAAAGGATTTACAGAGGGTTCAGTAGATTAGACAGAAATATTTATTGGAAAGGTGGAACTGAGATAGCTTAGAATAAGGAAATGTATAGCATGGTTGGGGAAGAAGACAAATTATGAGGTAAGTACAAGATTCCAGATGAGAAATCATAAGAATCAGAACTATCATTGTGGCTCAATAAGCTGACAGGAGCCACAGGCAATGGAAGCCTTAAAATATTAATCTGGAAGCAATTTGGAAAAAATAATTGGACAAATGAACAAATAGCTGAGTAATACTATGATGAGAATATTTCATCCAACCTTTCTTTTTCCATATCAAATACAGATTTTTTGAGGGGTAGGGATAGGGAGTATATGATACAGATACTCCATAGTTATATAAATCCTACTGTGAGCTGCAGAAATTGGCAAATAAAGCATGAAGATTGTTAGTCCAATGAGGCACAATGATTTGTGGTTGCTTCATAGTAGCATTTAAAAAAAATGTTTCAATGAATTTTAAAACTACCATATGACATTTTTTTAAAAGAACTAAGTAAATAGCATTTAATTTCATTTTAAAAGTCATCTTGTTATAGTTTTTATTTTCTTTGAATTTTAATAATTGGGGGATAGTTCTTAAGATAATTTGAATTGGTGATATCCTGGAAAATTTGACATAAGATCTAAGAATTATTTTACTACCTTTCTTCTTTCTCTTCCATTGTCTGCCTCCATTCACAAAGAAATGTACTGAGTTTGGTGCAAACCACAAGTGTAATCAAATAATCGTGATTAGCAATTAAGGTAAAGAAAGACTTAAGTGAATTTCAAATCTCTGTAACTTTTTTCACTTGGGTAAAAAACTTATTTTGATCCTTGGAGTTTAAAAAATAGGTTTAATTCTTATTTTCTATTGTTTTTCCATTTTTTCCCCTCTCTAAGCTAAGCTTCTAAGTGGGACAAGAATCAGTTTCAGACTACAATATAAATCATTTCCTGATGCTGAGGTCCTGAGAAGTTTACATAGTTTAGGTGTTTACTTTAAGTAAGCTCAAATACTTTGAGACCCACCCATTTTCAAAAGAAATAAGCTGAAATTAAATAAGAATCTCTCTGTTCTTAACAGTGGCCAAAGCCCCAAATCAAAACCCACTTGTATAGTGCACAAATGTTGGTTAACCTTTCCCTTTCATATGTCTTTGTGCCTCTTCTATTCATTGTCTTAGCCAGATGCGGCTGTACAGAAAAAGATCAAAGGCATAACCAAAAGAAAGGAAGCCCTCCAAGAAAGTCTGATTCCATTCTATGCTTCAGTCAAAGCACCCAAAGACAAATGATTTTGAACAAGCTTGTGATCTCAGCAATGCTGATTTGAACTGAAATAAGCATTTGCACATAGTTGATGATTAAAAATCCAGCCACAAGAACCTTCTGGATTCTAATTTAAATGTATCATTTTGCTATTTATGAGCTGTACTGTATAGTGAAGGGAAGGCCACCAATAAAAACAGACCCAAAAAAAGGAAAGTTGATTAATGTCCTCTATTTTGTCTTTAAACCAATGAAAATATGACCATCTGGGGAGTGAAATTGGGTATTCCCTTTGCTTTTAGTCATAGAAAGCTCTTTACTTCACTGTTCTAGTCCCCAACTTCCATCAACATTGTTTTTCCCCTCATAATTATTGTCATTTTAAAAAATGCTAATTGTGACCAGAATTGTTTTCTCTGGAAAGTGTCCAGTATATATATATTTAAAAAAGAGAGAAAGCAAGGCTTTTGAATGTAAAATTAACTTTTCATAAAAATAGTCACTTCAGCAAGCTCCAAGCATTTCAAATGGAATAATATTTAAACTTGGCACTGAACCTTATATTTTTGATTACATAAGTTTGTCATTTTTTAATGAAATGAGCATATAATATTTTGATAGTATCAGGTACATAAAATTTACCCAATACTCATAGGCAGAGAGGGAATTGTAGTAGATGATAATTATAAAGGTATGAAGAAAGTAAGGGACATAATTACTATCTATAAGGAACTTGAATTCAAAGGATTATAGGTATGGATTTGGAAGAGACTTAGAGGTCATCTACACTAATTCCCTCATTTTATACTGGAGGCCCAAATAAGTTTTATAATTTGCCCAAAATTCCACAGAGAATATGTTATAGATCTAGGTTTCAAACTAAAGTCCTAGAACTCCACATTCATTGGGCTTTCCCAGAGTAGCTTGTTGCTTCCATAATACTGTCTCTAGCATGTCATCTACCTCAAATATGAAGTATCTTAAATAGAGTGTCTAATTAAGAAGTAGCATACTGGAATTCCAGGGGTTGAGCCAAGACGGCAGAAAACAGACAGGACTCTCTGCAACCTAGTCTAACCCTCCCTCAAACCAACATCAGATTAAGCCTCTAAACTGGGTTTGATGTCAAAGAATCCACAAATATTTGGAGTACAACACATTTCTAAAAGAAGATACCCTGGAAGAACTTCACAACAGGTCTGTTTCAATTGGGCATGGAGGCAGTCTGCCTAACCCAGACAGCAGCACAGGGAGACCAGGGCAGGGAGTTGGAGTGGAGAGTTGGAGCATTGTAGCTTCCACATACCTAGGAGTCTCCTGTGGGCCTCTTGGGCCAATCTGCCCTGATTGTAAGCAGGTAGTTTGGCAGATTTGTCTTTTGTGGTGGGCAGATTGTGAACCACTGTGCCCTGAAAGATCCCCAGAGCTAGCTGCCATTACCCAGCACCAGAAAGTAATTAATCAATCAGCAGAACTGCCCAGCACTGGAAATCAATCAATCAGCAGAACTGCCCAGCACCTGAAATCAATCAATCAGCAGAACTGCCCCAGGGCAAATTAAAGCAGCTGTCCCACCTTTGCATTTAACAGACCTCAAACCTTAAAAATTGGAAAAAAAAATAAAAAGAACTTTCACCATAGACTAATATGTCTATTTTTTTTTTGGAGCTTTTATGGAGAGAGAGAAGAAAAGATCTCAAATCCTGAGGTCCCTAAAGGTAAAGCAACTCCAGAAAAGGCCCCAAAGGAAAGAGATGAGCTGGTCCCCATCTCACATGGCTTCTTCAAAAATTGCATCAAGGAGCTTAAAGGAGAATTAGAGGAAATATGGGGAAATGAAATGATATTGCAAAAAATAATGGAAAACGAATGCAATGAACAAAAAAATGTAATTGGCAATTGCAAAAGGAGCTAAAAAAGGTAACTGAAGAAAATAATACCCTAAAAATTAGAACTGAACAAATTGAAGTGAATAATTCAATAAGACTTTAAGAATCAATCAAACAAAAATGAAAAACAATGAAAAAATAGAAGAAAATATGAAATATCTCCTAGGAAAAACAACTGACCTGGAAAATAGATCTAGGAGAGATGATCTAAGTATTATAGGGCTTCCTGAAAGCCATGATGAAAAAAAAAGAACCTAAACATCATCTTACAAGAAATCATAAGAGAAAACTGCCCTGATATTTTAGAATTAGAAGGTAAAATAAGCAGCAAAAGAATCCACCAATGACCTCCTGAAAGAGACCCCAAAATTAAATCCCCAAGGAATATAGTGGCTAAATTTCAGAACTATCATACCAAGGAAAAGATATTGCAAGCAGCCAAAAAGAAATAATTTAAATACCAAGGAGCCACAATTAGGATTACCCAGGACTTGGCATCTTCCACCTTAAAGGATACAAGGGCCTGGAATGACATATTCCAAAAAGCAAAGGAACTGGGATTACAGGCCAGAATAAACTATCCAGGAAAAAATAATCATTATCTTACAGGAAAGAAGATGGATATTCAATGATATAGGTGAATTTCATCTATTTCTAAGGAAAAGACCAGAACTAAACAAAAAAAAAATGATTTCTAAACACAGAACTCAAGAGAAGCATAAAAAGGTAAAATGGAAAAAAAACTCTTGAAAACTATAATTCTGTTATAGGTATACTTAGAGAATGTGGGCACAATTTGATTTTATTATGATAATATGAAAAAGAAATTAGAGGTAGAAAAGGAATCATACTGGAAGAAGAGGAAAAAGGAGGTAAAATAAAGGAAATTATATCTCACGAAGAGGCAAAGAAAAACTATTATAATTGAGGGAAAGAAGGGAGAGGGATGAGCATTGTGTGAATCTTACTCTCATCAGATTTGATTCTAAGAGAGGATATCAGACATATTTGGTATCACAAAGAAATTTGTCTCACTTTATAGGGAAGAAGGAGGGAAAGGGGAAAAATAAAAGGAAAGACTAATATAAGGGAAAATAGAAGTATTAGGGGAAAGGCATAAAAAAGAGGAAGGGCTCTAAAGAGGAAGAAGCAAAAGCAAAATACTGATGAGGAGGGAAGGGGGATAGGAAAGAGAAAAGCTTAACCTAGAGTAAATAAGATGGCAGGGAATACAGAATTAGTTATTTTAACTGTGAATGTGAATAGGATGAACTCTCCCATAAAGTGGAAGAGGATAGCAGGCTGGATTAAAAGGCAGAATCCAACAATATGTTGTTTACAAGAGCACATTTAAAGCATAATGATACATACATAGATACATGAAGAGCTTTAGGAGAATACATTCAGGTGAACAAAAAATAAGCAGGGGTAGCAATCCTGGTCTGAGATCAAGTAAAAGCAAAGATGGATTTAATTAAAAGAGATAAGGAAGGAAATGATATCATACTAAAGAGTACCATAGATAATGAAGCAATATCAATACTAAACATATATGCACCAAGTGGTATAACATGGAAATTCCTAGAGGAAATCTTAAGAAAGATGCAAGAAGAAATAGAGAGCAGAACTATAATAAAAGGGGATCTCAACCTTGTTCTTTCAGAACTAGATAAATCAAACCCCAAAATAAATAAGAAAGAATTTAAGGAGGTAAGCAAAATGTTAGAAAAGTTGGGTATGATAGATCTTTGGAGGAAAATAAATGGAGACAGAAAAGAGTTTACTTTTCTCTCAGCAGTTCATGGAACTTATACAAAAACTGACCATGTTTTAGGGCAAAAAAACCTCAAAATCAAATGCAGAAAAGCAGAAATATTAAATGCATTTTTTCAGATCATGATGCAATAAAAGTCACATGCAATATAAGGTCAGGAGAAAATACAGCAAAAGGCACTTGGACACTAAATAATCACATCCTAAAGAATGAATGGGTGAAACAACAAATTACAGACACAATTACTAATATCATCCAAGAGAATGACAATAATGAGACCACATGCCAAAATTTGTGGGATACAGCCAAAGTGGCTATAAGGGGAAATTTTATGCTTACTTGCATAAAATAGAGAAAGAGAAAATCAACAAATTGGTCTTGCAACTAAAAAAGCTAGAAAAAAGAGCAAATTAAAAACCCCCAAACAAATAAACTTGAAATCCTAAATTAAAAAGTGAGATTAATAAAATTGAAAGTAAAAATAAAATTTTGAATTAATAAATAAAACTAAAAGTTGGTTTTATGAAAAAAACAACAAAATAGATAAACCTCTAGTTAATTTGATTAGAAAAAGGAAAGAGGAAAATCAAATTGTTAGTCTCAAAAATGAAAAGGGAGAACTTTCCACCAATGAAGAGGAAATTTGAGCAACAATTAGGACTTACTTTGTACAACTTTATGCTAATAAATTTGATAACCTAAGTGAAATGGAGGAATACCTACAGAAATATAAATGGCCCAGATTAACACAAGAGAAAATAAATTACTTAAATAGTACTATTTTAGAAAAGGAAATAGAACAAGCTATTAATAAACTCCCTAAAAAAATTCCCAGGACCAGATGGATTTACATGTGAATTCTACCAAAAATTTAAAGAACAATTACCTCCAATACTATATGAACTATTTGAAAAAATAAGGAAAGAAGGTGTACTACCTAATTCCTTCCATGATACAGATATGGTGCTGATAGCTAAACCAGATAGGGTGAAAACAGAGAAAGAAAGCTATAGACCAATTTCCCTAATGAATGTTGATGCAAAAATCTTAAATAGAGTATTAGCAAAGAGATTACAGAAAATCATCCCCAGGATAATACACCCTGACCAAGTAGGATTTATACCAGGAATGTAGGGATGGTTCAATATTAGGAAAACTATTAGCATAATTGACTATATCAATAACCAAATGAACAAAAAATATGATTATCTCAATGGATGCAGAAAAATAGCATTTGATAAAATCCAACATCCATTCCTATTTAAAACAGTAAAGAGTATAGGAATAAATGGACTTTTCCTTAAAATAGTCAGTAGCATCTATTTAAAACCATCAGTTAGCATCATATGGAATGGTGATAAACTAGAACCATTCCCAACAAGATCAGGGGTGACACAAGCTTGCCCACTATCACCATTAATACCCAATATTGTATTAGAAATACTAACTTTTGCAATAAGAGGAGAAAAAGAGATTAAAGGAATTAGAGTAGGTCATGAGGAAACCAAATTATCACTCTTTGCATATGATATGATTGAAACAGACCTCTTCTGAAGTTCTTCCCAGGTAACTCCTTTTAGAAATGTGTTGTACTGGGGCAGCTAGGTGGTACAGTGGATAGAGCCCCAGCCCTGAAGGCAGGAGGACCTGAGTTCAAATCTGGGCTCAGACACTTAACACTTCCTAGCTGTGTGACCCTGGGCAAGTCACTTAACCTCAATGGCCTCAGCAAAAAAAAAAAAAAAAAGAAGAAGAAGAAAAGAAAAGAAAAAGAAAAAAAAAAGAAATGTGTTGTACTCCAAATATTTGTGGAATTTTTTTTCTTCAAAGTCAGTTTAGAAGCTTCATCTGCAGTTAGTTTGAGGGAAGGTTGAGGAGGTTACAGAGAGTCATGTCTGCTCTCTGCCATCTTGGCTCCTCCCCCCCAAGTTAAAAAGTTTTTGTACAAGCAAAACTAATGCAGACAAGATTAGAAGGGAATCAATAAACTGTGAAAATTTTTATACATTCAAAGGTTCTGATAAAAGCCTCATTTTTAAAATATATAGAGAATTAATTCAAATTTACAAGAATTCAAGGCCATTCTCCAATTGATAAATAGTCAAAGAATAGGAACAGAAAATTTTCAAATGAAGAAATTAAAACTATTTCTAGTCATATGAAAAGATACTCCAAATCACTATTGATCAGAGAAATGCAAATTAAGACAACTCTGAGGTACGACAACACACCTGTCAGATTGGCTAAAAAGACAGGAAAAGATAATGATGAATGTTGGAGGGGATTTGGGAAAACCGGGACACTTATACATTGTTGGTGGAACTGTGAACAGATCTAACCATTCTGAAGAGCAATTTGGAGCTATGCTCAAAAAGTTATCAAACTGTACATACCCTTTGACCCAGCAGTGTTTATACAGGGCCTATATTCCAAAGAGAAGTTAAAGGAGGAAAAGGGACCCACATGTGCAAAATTTTTGTGGCAGCCCATTTTCTTGTGGCAGGAAACTGGAAATTGATTGGATGCCCATCAATTGGAGAATGGCTTAATAAATTATGGTATATGAATGTTATGGAATATTATTTTTCTATAAGAAACGACCAACAATATTATTTCAGAGAAGCCAGGAGAGACCTACACAAACTGATGCTAAGTGAAATGAGCAGAACCAGGAGATCATTATACACAGCAACAACAAGACAATACAATGAGTAATTCTGATGGACATGGTTTTCTTCAACAATGAGGTGATTCAAACTAGTTCCTATTGTTCAGTGATGAAGAAAGCTATAAACCACCAGAGAGAGTCCTGTGGGAACTGAGTGTGGACCACAACATAGCATTTTCAGGCTTTCTGTTGATTTTTGCTTGCATTTTGTTTTCCTTTTTAGGTTTTTTTTTTTCCCTCTTTCTAGATCTGATTTTTTTGTGCTACAAGATGAATGCCTAGATATGTATATTTTATTTTTCATATATTTTAACATATTTAACATGTATTAGACTACCTGCCATCTAGGGGAGGAGGTAGGGGGAGGGAAGAAAAAAAATTTGGAACAGAAAGATTTGCAAAGATCAATGTTGAAAAATTGCTCATATGTTCTGTAAATAAAAAGCTTTAATAAAAATAGCATACTTATTTCAATATATTACATAAAATTACAGCTCCATAGAGACATGTATATGATAGTAACTTTTATGTAAGTTCCTTGGGTCACAAGTTTAGAACGGAAAAGAAAGTTCAAGGTCATTTGCCCTAAATCCTTTCTTTTGCAAATATGAAAATTTGAGGTATGGGATCACAAATATACCCTGGTATTGGCACCACTATATTAGCCTATGTATTTTTGTTCATATGTAGGACATTTATTCCATGGTACCTGGCAGGGTGGGGAGAGTAGACAGAGAACTTGACATCTAATATGAATGCCCTGAGTCAAATTGTGCCTTCCTCATAGAGTAGCTTTATAACCATGATCAAGTTCCTTACTTTATCAAAGCCACAGGCAAATGTTAAAAGCGTTAAGTTGGAGAGACCCCATCTGATCTGAATTCCAAGAAAATCATTCCTACATCAATAAAATTACAGGTCTTGTCTATTATTGCCTCAAAAAAAAGCAGATGCTTGGTATTATAGGATTGGAAAAAGAACATTCAATGACAATAAAGTCACCAAACTGATTTAATGATTTACCTTTTCAAAATGCCTTAAGAATATTTAGAGGGCATTTATACACAAGAAAAATGATAACAGAAATGCTGTCATCATTATGCAATATACCATCCCACATAAACCTACTCCACATATCCATGAACAGATATATATGTGCATCCTGAAATATTTATCAAGTATTCACTATGTGTCAGTGGTGTAGCAAATAGAATTCTGGTCCTGGAGTCAAGATTCATCTTCCTGAATTAAAATCTGGCTTCAGAAACTTACTAGTCCTTTGACTCTGGTCAAGTTACTTACCAATGCTTGTTTCAGCTTTCTCATAAGTTGGATGAAGTGAGCTGGAGAAAGAAATGACAAACTGCTCTGGTATGTTTTTCAAGGAAACCATAAGAGGGGCCACAAAGACTTAATATGACTGAAATGAGTGAACTATATGTCAGGTGTTGGTCTGCTAAATGAACAAGCCAAAAAAGAGGCAGTCTCCGGCCTCAAGGAGCTTACATTCTAATGAAGTAAAACACTACATAAAAAGGAATGTAATGGGGTAATAAAGATGGGAAAGTCATCTGAGAAATAAGACAAGAGTCCAAAACAGGTTAGAAGTGAACATTGTTGGCATGGGCACTTCCTCAAATGGAAAATCAAAAACCAGAAGAGGTTGGAAATCAGAATCTGAACTTTGCTATAAATAGGGACATACTGGAGCTGGCCTCATGAGAGGCTATTATTAAATTTTTAGAATAATATATGTACATTGGAAATAAGAAAACACTATTAAAAATCAGTTTGATGTATTGTTTGTTGATTTTTAGACCTAATAATGTCATGGAAAATGTTAAAAATTCAGATTCAATTATAAATGAGCCATGAGAATATTGGGGTTTTGAGTTTGTGTGTGTGTGTGCATGCATGCATGCTGGGCCACTTTGTTTTGTTTTGAAAGCCAGTGTTAAATACTTACCTGCACATTCTTGTTTATAAGGTAGCATGACTAGCACGTATTTTTTCTTAAATGGAAATCTGGGGAGAGGAAGCTATCTAGAGTCTTCAGGGAAGATATTTTTCTCAGCTTTAAGATTAAGTGACTCCAAATGAACTTCTTCCTTGAGATAGGATAATTTTAAGGTAAGAACAATGCTAAAACTGAAATATCTATCACCAGTTTTCCTAAAATTAAAATATGTAGAAAAGGCTTACAATGTGCTTTTCACATGTGTGTGGTTATTTTTTTTTTTATTTTGGTTGTGGAGTTAATTCATGTCCACCCCTTCCTCCTTGTTTTTGTCCACAAATTAACCATGGATTATAGTCCTTGTTGATGTGCTTCTTTTTAAACACTGACTTAGACTAGAGCTATGGATTTTGGCAGAATGATGATAATAAGACGTTGAATTAATAAACATTCCCTTGTGATGATTTTAACCCAGGTATTTAATGCTTCTTCCCAGAAAACACTGTGAGAGCGAGAATAACATTAAAATATAACTCTTCCCCCCAGTGTGAAGGAAAAATAATTCACAATAGTCAGATGCTGTGTGAAGTCTGTTTCTAGTTCAAGTTTTTATGAAAAGCAATGGGAATTTAGAAATTAAGTAGAAAAAAGTCATGTTTAAAGAAGATATAATTATGAGGGATAGAAAAGGTTACATAGCAGAGAAAAATAGTTAACTTCACAACTTGCTAAAAAAACATACAGTGGAGAATAAGCAATGTTCTATTTACTTAGAGGAAAGAGAATTCATTGGAATCATATAAAATTTATATTAGTTTTAAAAGAGGTCACAAAATTACTAAACTTGGGGTCTGCCATCTGCTTTTAGATGAGTCATTCCCTTTGTCATAGGAAGCCATGAAGAAATTAATAGAAACCAAAAAGAGAGAATAATGAAAGTGGTAAGAAGTAAGCAATTAATGGGAAAAATGAAAAACACTGAATTTTATTCTTTGAAGGCTATAACCCATAGAATAATATCAATATGTCTGGGCACATGAAAAGATTTTAAATAAGATACTTAAATTATTTCTCCATATAGGTATTCTTTGATGCATCATATTGTAGAGGTGACACTGGATTTTTGAAAGCCATGACAGTGATTCACCAGATTTGAGGAAGGTGAAAAGGTTTTAAGGATTTTTCCAGAAACAGACCTTCTATATTTTGAGTAACAATCTAGTTAACAATACAGAGTCATGTGGCCTATAGCCTGGCTATCCAGTGTTTAATTATTTGGGCCATGGAAAACTTTCAGTTCTGTTTATACCTCTTTCATTTCTGCATTAAAGATGACAAGATAACAGGAAAGAAAGAAAAAGGGTCTGAGTAACATAATTATTAAACCATTAATAAACTTTACTTTGCTTACTGGTATTCTAACTAAATATACTTGTCCCATTTCCAATGAGGTGACATATTTCAAGAATAGATAAATCATCCAGGTCTAGACAGTTTTACTGTAGATGAAAGCAGAAGAAGGAAGTTATCAAAAATGAAAGAATGGCTCACAGATACCCTCACCCACCTTGGAGATGCAAAGAAATTAATTGGCAGAATGAGTTTAATTCTATATTCAAAGACAATAAAACATTGCAAGAGATATTTGATATGTGCAAAATTAAGTAATAATGCAAAAATAAGTAATAATGATAACTATTGGGAGGGATAGGAGAGAACAAATTACAATAAATGAAAGTCTATGTACTACAAGTGATTGTTGTGGATCAAAGAGTACAGAAATGATACAATCTTGCAGAAATACTCAAAATCAAATTTATGTACAATATTATTTGGTCATTTCCATGTAAGAGGCAAAGGTTAAGATAAAGAGGAACATTATGGGAAATTGTGATTCAGGAAGAGTTAATGAGAGAGGCCAATACAGTATACAGAAATCTCATTTATGTATTTTACAGAAATCTCATTTATGTATTTTATAGAATTTATATATATATATATATTTTAAAAGTAAAAAGGGACAGAAATGTTAGGCATTATAAATGGCAAATACCAAATAACATAAAGCATGCAGTAATTATTATTAATTGCAATTATAACTGATAGAAATTATTGACTGATACGATTATGATTGATCTTGAAGTTATTCCTGACTTAATTATCTATACAATTAGAACTTTGGAAGTATAATGGCATGAGTAGCTTTATTTTAATTTTTCATACAAATAATTAAAAAACTGTATTCAATATATTTGTTTTGATTCTAGTTGGGAAACACTAGGACTTACATAATATATGTCTGTGATATAAATCAATTTCCAAATATAATACCTTTCCTAGAGGTACTCATATTAAACAGAAAACTCATATTCATTGGATTCACTATAAGTCAACCCTTAGCTCTAGATGCTGTTTGTTTCATAGGAAAGACTAGAAAATTTCAGATTTTCTAGCCCATTTGCTAGTCTTAGATGACTAAAAAATAGGCTAAATGTATTTAAGTTGATTTTACCCAAGAATTTTACTAAGTAAACAACCACAATAAGTTCTGGTAAAGACAAATATTGCCTTTTAGTTTCTTATAAGGCATGGTGGCTGCCATCTACATATCAAAATGTCTCAAGATTTCTTGGAAGATATAACAGCCACTTTTGGACCCTTCAATAATAAACATCAATCAAGAGATGCAAAAAAGAGTTCTTTGGTGCCAAAAAGGTATTTGCCACAATGATGGAAGAAATATAGAGCAGAATTCAATTATAAAATAATTTGTTGCTTCAAACCTTAGGACACTCAATCTCGTGGAAGATTTAGAGTTCTGTGATTTCAGGACCCTTCATGGTATTTACCAATAGAGGTTAGAGACATTAGAGACTTTGGGCTTCATCTGTATTTCTCTGATCTCTCCTATGAAATGAAGTGGTCTTTGATGTTTCAGGGGCTTCCAAAGTGTCTACTGTGTCTTTCTGAGCAGCTCAGGGCTTTTTAATTTTCATGAATTTTTCTCAGGGGCTCCTCTCCCCCTTCTCTCTTACTGTCTATAGAGTCCTACAGAATCCAGTGCTTTTGGACAGTTTTTGTATTGCTTGGAGACTTCCAGCTGTGTGCTCCTGTTGGCACTGGTCTAGCTAGCAGCACCGTTTCCAATTGCCAGTGGGCTTCTGGCTGGCTTTTTGTGAAATTCTGAGGTGTAGAAATTCACTTATTGGATTTTTTTCATTGAATTACTTGATCATTATTCAGCCTGGTGCAAACTGTAAGTTTGCAATAGTAGATAGGTAGGAATTGAGTAGTCTGACCCTGTTCAAGTAGACATCTTGGCCAGCAGCTTATTTTATTTTTCTAAAGCTCTAAATTATTCCTTGTCATCCTTAGGACTGTAGAAAATGCAAAATAAATATCCCTAAAGAAAACTAGCTGTGAGTTGGGTTGTTTGGAGATAGAGAATTGAAAGTGTGTATTCCCTTAGCAGGTAATGGTAGCATTTTAAACATAGTAATCGAAATCAGCGAGTCAGATCCTCAGGCTTGAGAGCAAAAGAAAAATGTGCAACTAGAGGTATAAGAGAAGAAAGAAACATCAGAGCTCATAGCATCATAAAGACCTCAGCCATAAAAGACAAATCAATTAAAATGGGCTATTAAGAATCTCTGTGAACTTTTTTTTTTTTTAGGAAGTCACTCTGAATTTGTGATTTCCTGTGATTTCACTAGTATAGGAAATTCTCAGTTTGGAAACTCCCTCCACTCATTCAGACCAGGAAAATAGTCTATAACTTATAGTCTTAGTGAATTGACTGGGTCAAAGAGTTCAAGTGACTTGCCAGTGGTCACATAGCTAGTATGAGTTAAGATAGGAATTGACCTCAAATTTGCCTTCCACAGGCCTGGAAACATTAAATCAATAATTAATCAATCTAAGACTACTGCTGAGGTCAAACGATGTGGTATGTCATTTAAATATGATTTTAATGGCCCCAGACTGACCCTGATGTCTTCCATACTGAAAAAAAAGTCCACTGAACAGATTATACAACAATTTATATCATTTGCACTTAATTGTTTGAGTGAATGTCTGACTCCTGCAGGGAGATGTTCCAGGGATTAATATTGGATGTTCCAGGGTAAGAAGGCCCCAGATACTTAGGAAATTTCTAAGGTAAAACTTCAGCTGGGATATAATACTGAGTTCTAAAAAGTTAAAAAAGCACAAATGAAATGGACATGAAGGCTGTATATAACCTGGGACTCTTTCTCAAATAGAAGTCCCCAAAAAACATAGCAACAGGTAAAGGGAGAAAGAGACAATTTGTTAATGGATTCAAAAATATAAAAACTTTTAAATTTAGAGTATTAATTTGCTTTTCCTCAAAATACATATTACATTTGTGGTCTAATTAATAAGTTCAGACTATTTGAGTCAATGTTAATCAAAAATGTCATTGCTATCTTAGACTCTGCTAATAGGTATCAATTATCCCTAATAGGGGAATTCACAGTCACTGTACTCTGTCCTAGTTATGATTCCATCAGTAGTATTGTGTTCAGTTCTTGGTGAAACATTTTACAAAGGGCATCAAATTAATTGAAACAAATCCAGAAAAAAAGTTGGCCAGGGCAGTGAGAGAACATATAACTGTGTCATTCAAGAATGGTTTAAAGTATTAAAATTTAGAAAGAATATGACAATTTAAAATACTGTAGGAAAAATTCAGACTTGTTTTACTGTTTCAGAGGGCACAATTGGGAGCAACTTGCAGTAGTTACAGAAGCTATTTCTTTTCGATATGAGGAAAACTCCTTCACAATTAAAATTGTTTAACAGTGATATAAGTTTCTATACCAGATAAAGGATGGAGATTGTGAGATCTGCTGCCTGATTTTTTTTCAAAGACATACTGAGTAGTCAGCTGTCAGAAATGTCATAGAGTGAATTACTGCTGAGATTGTACTAGGGTATTGAGGTCCCTATTACATTAGAATTTCTTTTATTTTAAGAGTTAAGGACACATCTCTGCTTGCTGACTAGCTAGTTACATCTCTTATATACTCAAAGCCGCAATATCGTATGTGGGGAAATTATAATAATATCTACCTATTCCATGGGGTCATTTTAAGGAAAGCATTTTGTAAATCATTTGATACTATGGAAATTACTATTTGTAAAAAATCAGAAATCATCCAATATTATGCTTAAAGAAGAATTCTCACCAAAATATTTAAACTAGAAATTAAGCTTCTACTTAGGCATTTCTACTAAGGGGATAGCACACTATATGCTGATAGAGGCCATTCTGCTTTTGAAAAACTTTAATTATAACATTTCTAGATGAAAAAAATGTTATTATTCTTATTAATAACTGTTATAGGCAGTCACGATTATGAAAGTAGTTTGAAGTTTCCTTCTGATGATGGAAATTCAAGAAGAATGAACAATAATGTCTTCTTATTTTAGATAATCCCCATAACACAGCATGGTTTTAGAATTCTGAAAAATAACATTTGAATTTTATTTCTCAATTATTTTAACTTGGAAAATATATAATGGCATCTCTAAGTAAATAAAATAAAACCAATATTTATCATAACAGAATCTTTGCCATTTGGAAAACATTTCTTCCATTTTGTGATCAGAGGTTCCACCAATATTTGGAGAAAATGCAAAGGGAAGTCATATAAACCTGACATGGAAACAAAGCCTATCTATAAATAAAAACAGTTGGCAGTATTTATGGGTGTCTGGGGCACAATGAGTAATTATTCTTAACTAGATGTAGAAATACTCAAAGCTGACACAGATATAAACCAATTTCAGATAACCCAGGAGATTGGACATTCTCTCTGCTCCAAAAACACATGCCAGACTATAAAAGCTGAATTTACAAATAAGGCTGGAGATGGTATAGAAAGGGTTTAGAATAACAAGCACATCTCAATGCAGAGATAGAGAATAATGAAAGGAAATAGTTCTAAAGGCATTAATATCTTCTTTCACAGACACTGAAGCAAAAGTTCCATTCCAATCACAGTTTCTGGATTTGTCCAGAATGAGTTATATGTTCTCTTTAAAAATATACACAGCAGAATATAGGTATTTTAGGTAAAATTAGGTAAAATACCTGGATTTACCAACACAAAGAAAAATAAGGAGTCTTAAAATGTCTTTTCTCAGACATTGACAAACCTAGAAAATCTACAGACAAGAAATATAGGGCATATGACCACATTTTTTATCAAGTATCACCTTATTTGACACAGATTTTGCTTAAATGAAATACATTTATGTTCTGCATATTGTAATGCTAAATAGATTTCCTGTACTTGGGCATCTTGAAATTCCCTGAAGAATTGCTAACACTTTCAGTCAATAATTTAAAACAGTCCTGATGACAGGAATTAAAATGGGAAGCCGAGATATAATTTTGAAGGCAGAGCACAAGACAGATTGTAAACATGTCACTTAGGAAGCAATCTGTAATAATAGCATTAAAAATGTCTGTCTTCTTCATTCTTTCCCTCCCTCTCCCTTTTTCCCTCTTTCTCCCTCTCTCCCTTTCTCCCTCTTTCTCCCTCTCTCCCTTTCTCCCTCTTTCTCCCTCTCTCTCTTCCTCCCTTCCTTCTTCCTTCCTCTCCTCTCCTCTCCTCTCCTCTTCTCTCTCATTCTCTCTCTCTCTCTCTCTGTTTCTCTGTCTCTGTCTCTCTGACTCTCTGTCTCTCTCTCTGTTTCTCTGTCTCTGTCTCTGTGTCTCTCTGTCTCTGTCTCTGTGTCTCTACCACTCCCTCACTCTTACTTATTCAAAGATAGCAATCAAATTAAAACTCAAATAAATTATTGTTACATAGTAATCAGCAAGTAAGAAGATGAATTTTATCTTTGTATACTTTGTATACATCTTTGTATACATCTACTGCAAACCTGGAATAGATTATTTTATTTCCTTTGTCCTTCAACTTATTCACATTGTCCTGGACCTAGGGCAGTGTACCACACAAAGTTACTGATAAATTAATAGTAGTAATGGACACCTAACTTTGTGAAACCATACACAGCAAATTCTCTTTAATTCAAGGTTCCTAGACTGGAGCCTGTGAACTTGATTTTAATATTTCAACATATTAACAGATGTTTATTAAATAGATTTCAATATAATTATTTTTTCTTATTTTTAATCTTATGCATATAATTTATTTTTGCTTTTAAAAACATTATTCTGAGAAAGGGTTCATAGGCTTCAATAGACTCCTAAAGATACCCATTACATAGAAAAGGTTAAAAACCTCTATCTTAAATGTCATAATCTGAGATATAAGCCAAATTCATTTTCTCAGGGAAGCCAGTTTAATTTAAAAGAATAGATAATAGTAGGATTAAGAGAATTCCAAAGTGTTTTTTTTTCCCAAATCAAATTAACACCCTGCTGATTTTATTTAGCAACTATGGAAAAGTACAATCCCTACAACCTGAGAAATTTACATCAATTAAAATGGCAATATGAATAAAAGGTCAATGCTGCTATAACAGTCTTGTTGATTCAGACTAGAAAAATAGAGTTCCCCAAGTTATCTGTGCTTTGGACCTATGAGAGGCATCAATCCTCAGTGAGGTCACAAAAAGGAAAACAGAGACAGAGAGTGACAGAGAAAGACAGAAAAACAAAAACAGAGACTGAGACTGAGGCAACATTATTATTCCAAGCATTAGTAATTCAGTTGCTCCAACTATAAAACAGATGAAATCAAGCTAGATTTGTGCAATGAAGGAACATTTAGAGTTATAATTCATTTCTTCATAAGCCCTTGAATAATAATAGCCCAGGCCCAGTGATTTACAGCAAAATAAAATAGTATCAAGCAAAGGAAACACAGTTCTCTGGATGAAACCTTATCAACTTGTCTCACTCATTTAAAGGACAAGGAGACTTTATATGAGGGAAGAAGGGAAGCAAGAGTCAGAGGTTTCATAGTATAGATGAAGTTAGGAAGCAACCTGTAAGCAACCACAATTAACAAGAGAAGATAAGAAAAATAATAACTATATAATCTACTTTCTGATTAAAATTATGAAGCATTTCATGCTATAGGTTTTATATATTCATTCTATATTCTGTCAGATGGTATCAAATTCCATCTTTTTTGGAGCTAAATGAGTGATCTCAATGCATTTAATTAAATTCAAGACTCTACCTTCAGCTGACAAATGGCAAACTCACTATTTCCACATACATTATCTCATCCATTTCCCAAAGAATGCCAGCTTAGTATTTATAAATACTTTTCTCCTAAGTAAGCTTGGAATTGAATCTGAGAAAATTCTCTGTGCCAAAATAAAATTAAATAAAAATTTAAAAAAATTTCTCCTCTATTCGGAGATTTTCCTCCCATTTATAAAATTTCCTTTTCATAGATGCCATAAATTATATTCATTGGTGATTAATTTTAGATAAGATTAATAAAGACAGTTAAAATTGAGTATCAATATGAGAGGAATATTCCATCCCTCTATAGACTCTTGCTTTTTTTCTCCAGCTTCCAGAAAGGAAAAGGAGCAAAAAAGGGGGAGAGACAGAGACAAAGATAGAGAGGCAGACACAGAGAAAGACAGAGAGAAAGAGACACAAACACACAAAGAGTCAGAGGCAGAGAGAGACACACAGAGAGATATTTTCCTTTATGATTCTTCAAGTTGCAGGTACAAAAAGAAATTATTCTGTCTCTAGGGGACAGCCTGGGCTAAGCCCTAGAGATGGGAGATAAAAAGATATATGTGTGGAATAACAAATTAGCTGATTTTATTGAAATAGAATATATGAGATAGAATAATATTCAATAAGTCCAAAAAGTTATCCCATAACTAGAATGTAGAGGGCTTTAAATGACAAACAAATAGATACATATTTTATCCTAGAAATTTCTGAAAGCCAATGTAAATATTTGATCAGAAGAAGATGGTAACATCTTAGCTTTATGAACATAAATTTGGCAACTCTATGGAGAATCCATCTTAGAAGAAAGCAACTGGAAATAGAAAGACCAATTAAAATGTGATTTTTATAATTTAGGAGAGATTACAAAAGACTTTTCATGGGGATGTGGACAAAGGGCACTGATGAAAAAGATGTTTTGTAGGTTAAATTTATATAATATGATGGGTGAAGAAAAGGGAAGACAAGAATAAATCAAAGGTTATGAACAAGCTGACTAAAAAAGCTTAATAGAAAAAGAAACATCATTCATTTTGGAGGGCTCGGGGAGTAGATAATGATATTTATTTTTGATGTATTGATTTTATGATGTCTTCAAGCTATATGGCTTAGAATATCCTATAGACAATTGGTGAGATCTCAGGAAAGAGACTGGAATTGTATATCTATATCCATCTCTCTCTCTCTCTCTCTCTCTCTGTATATATATATATATATACATTGAAAACTCTCTTGTATAAAGTTGTTTACCGAATAGTTGAATTTGATTCACTTGTATTGTACAGAGATATATATATGTCATACTTTACACATACTTACAAATACTTTAATAGATTTCTACTGCTTTCAGTTCTTAGAGAATAATTATCTCACATTAAACTCTTCTCAAATCTTCAATACAAATAAACTCTGAAAATAATTTTTAAAATACTATATATGCACAAATGAATATTCACATATATACAAATATGTGTGCTATGTCATGTTTATGAATGTGTTTATGTATTAATATTTTGGTCTAACCTATCTACTCTAAATTGTTTTTTAAGAGATCTTTTTAACACAACTAAAACTTATCAATGAAAAGAATATCATCAATAGTGAATATTTTCAAAGATGTATTTTATAAAGACATTGAATACTGAGATGACATTTTTCTTGGTATTCACTATATAAGTGACTTTGCAAAAGGTCAAAAATAGTCAAAGGGTCAAAAAGTAGTCTAAGACATGAGCAAAGAAAGGATTATAAGGGCTACAAAATCACCTCTCAATTGATAAATGTGCATTTATTTAGTTCTGATTCTCAAACTATGATTTTTCTGACAAGTCTTAGGCAGTTACATAGAGGAACTAAAATGTTAAGTGATTTCCCCAGTTTCACTAACTTAATAAATACCAAAGACAAAATTTTTTTAACCTTTACTTTTCTTCACTACCAACTGAATACATTCTACTATACAATCTCTATACTAAATATATGATTAGGTAAAAAACTTCATTTTGCTACATTATCTTTGTATGGAAGGAGAGCAAAAATGGGCATATGCTGTCTTCTGCAACACTCTAGGGAGATTAAATATAGATTTACTATAATTTAGATAGAAAAAAAAACAATAAAACCTACCAATCCATCATTCTGGTCTATATATTCAGCAACCAGAATTTTGCTACTGAAAAAGACTTATGTTTTTCACTTAGGCAAATTGCCAGTTATATGAATCTGCAGAATGACATTGTTATAAAAGGCAAATACAGCTGGTAAATGATTGTTCTCCACTTAGGCAAATATATTTATTTAATGTTCTATAATTTAAGAGATTTGTTGTTTGTTTAGATATTTCCTTCTGACCAAAATCATATTTGTAGTAAGTTTTTCTAGCTTTGTTTATTTAAGGGTTTATGTATATATATATATATATATATATATATATATATATTATCTTTTTATGAAATTCTTCATTTCCATTAAGGGTAATCACAGCATAGAGCAAAGAGTTTGAGTTAAATGAGTACAAGCAAACAATTTAACTATTAATAAATATAATAGAAATTGGGGCCAAATATATTTTATTATATATAATTTGGGATGCAAATCTTTGAAGATTCTACCCATTAAGGAAAATTTGGAGGCAAAGTGGGCATAGTACTATGTTATTTTGAAGTATTTTGTCCATTTTTTGCTAAGAAGCCCTTCATACCTACTGTAATGAATACCTTTTCTCTATTTACTCAGTCATCCAATCCTTTTCTCTTTCCCAAGACAATCTTAACAATAATGTGGGCTAGAAACTTGCCATGTAGATATGAAGTAGAAAATAAAAGAAACACTACATCAATTTCATGCCTAAGGGATAGTGTGAATATGAATCAGGCTTTGATCAGCCCCTTTTCCATAATAACAGATTAAACTGGTTTTTATAAGAGATTAAAACTTTAATCTTAGATGGATGACAATTTTACCAATTTATGTTTTGACCAGAAGGGATTTAACAGAAATGAAGAATATGTAACAAGATCTATACGATGCAGAGTTACTACTGAAAAAAAAAATAACTCCAATACATAATCTATTGTTAGTGGACCAATGGTATGATCTGCATGTAGGAAGGACAGTATTAGTTATTTACTAAAAATATGTTCACTCCATAATAAATCTTTCAACATAATAATTTTGTGGGCATCTATGATTTATTAATTGTCAGATTCCTTGCTGTGAATCATCAAATTGAAGGAAATACTCTCTTGTAAAGCCAGGGAATTTATTCTGGAAGACTCTAATGGCAATTCCCATGCTTACAAGAATGGAGCTATGCTCTTCTAATTTATAAATGCCTTTCCATACAAAATTTTGTGGAGAAAAGTTTGCCATCAGATTAACTAGGTTATGGGGCAGCTAGGTGGCGCAGTAGATAGAGCACCAGCCCTGAAGTGAAGAGGACCTGAATTTAAATGTGACCTCAGACACTAAACATTTCTTAGCTGTGTAACCTTAGGCAAGTCACTTAACCCCAATTGCCTCAGGGGGAAAAAATAAGTGGGTTACTTCAAAACAAGTGAATCTACTTGTCTACTTGTGTCTAAGAATTATCAAGACAGGGTATAATCATTTCAAAACAAAATGCTACAACAAAGGCATTGCCTTCACCTAGCCATCACTTATTTTAATTTAGTAAGTAATGGCCAAATGTTATTTGTTTGCTGTCATTCTACAAACTGGTTTGTGAATGATCTGAAATAGTTTAAAAATATTATGCAAACATAAATATCTTGGCATATGAGCATTAGCTACTGCATTTGTTCATATTCTCAGGTGGCTGCAAAAGATCTTAGAGATGATTTAGCCCACTTTTGCCCTCACATCATGAGCACATCACTAAAATCTAAGAGGCGAAATGTTTTGCACAGCACTACATAGCTAGTCAGTTTTAAGACTGAAATAGCTGTCAAGTAAATTAGATGAAATTGCTACAATACAATTTCAAAATCTATGATTCCCAGTTTTTTCAATCATTAGATTCCCTCAATAGAAAAAATCACCTTCCCCACATTCATATAAACATGACAATAACACTTTCTATAGAAAAAGTCATTTTTATGCCTGTCATTTTCTATGGAGAATTAATGTTCATGGAGCAAAGAAAAAAAAAAGATAGCAATAGAACTAGGGCATTGGTGGGAAGGAAACATTTAGAAGAAAGGATGGTTTGGAGTTTGGGGTTATACTCTAAGATTTCATTTTAGAAAAAAAAGCATTTCTAGATATATGAAAAAATGCTCTAAATCACTATGGATCAGAGAAATGCAAATTAAAATAACTCTGAGATACCACTACACATCTTTTAGACTGGCTGACAGGAAAAGAAAATGATGAATGTTGGAGGATGTGGGGAAAAAAATTCATTGTTGGTAGAATTGTAAACTGATCTAAGGATTCTGGGGAGTGATTTGGAATTATGTTCAATGGGCTACCAAACTCTACATATCTTTTGATCCCACAATGTCTCTACTGGGCCTATAATCCAAAGAGATCATAAAAAGGGAAAAGTACCGACACGTGCAAAAATATTTGTGGCAGCCCTTTTTGTAGTGGCAAGATACTGGAAATTGAGTACATACCCTTCAGTTGGAGAATGGCTGAATAAGTTATGGTATTTCAATGTAATGGAATTTTATTGTTCTATAAGAAATGATCAGCAGGATGATTTCAGAAAGGCCTAGACAGACTTATATGAACTGATGCTGTGAAGTGTGTAGAATCAAGAGAACATTGTACATAGCAACAACAAGATCATATGAATATCAATTCTGATCGACATGGCTCTTTTCAATAATGAAGTGATTTGAGCCAGTTCCAATGGTCTTATGATGGATAGAGCCATCTGTACCCAGAGAGAGGACTTTAGGTACTAAGTGTATATCACCACATAGTATTTTCACTTTTTTGTTGTTGTTTGGTTGCATTTTGTTTTCTTTCTCATGTTTTCCTTTTTGAAAGTTAAATTAGAATACTAATACAATGCTTACCTTATAGGGTTAGCATGAAGAAAAGACTTTGTGAGACTTAAAAGTTCTATTTAAATGGGAATTATTTACGTATAAATGCTCTGGATCCTTAATGGTGCAAAAACAATAAGCATTAGGCAAGTGCTATACAGTAAAAGAGTGCTTATGATTGTCCTTTGGCAGAATTATATAGTTTACTCCTTTCTGGAATTTTATATGATGCTTTGCTGACTTTTCTATTTGTTTCATTCTAAATTTTCCTTTAAGGTTCTATTTATACTCATATAGTAAAAGACCTTAGTCCCAAAGACTTTTAAAATCTCCCTTCCATTCAAAACTATGAACTTCTACAATTAGGGAAACAATTATAAAAGGCATTTGAGATTACTCTAAAAATCTTGTTTTGTGATTCCTACAATTCTCTTTGCCCACTTCCCTGTCACTTTCATCCAATGAGCCATATGTTTTACAAAGGATTTGAGCAAATCTTATTTGAAGTTTTAAAAGGACAAATTTTAAAGCCAATAATAAGACTCCATTCTTTTGTAAAGTGTAGGTCATTAAACACAGAGTAAAAATATGCAAGTTTGCACTGAAGACCAGTTCTATTTGTTCAGGTGTAATGTTTTTCATCACACAATTGCACAGCAGGCAGTCAGTGTTATGCAAGTTCAATAAGACAAAAGATGTAATAGCTACTTCAAACCTAAGGGAACAGGGGTTATATTCATTTTAAAGGAGAATTTTCAAAAAAATTAGTTCAGAGTCATTTAATTCAAATATCACCAAAATGGAATGAAAATGGATTCAAATGCAAAATGAAGCTTCATTTACTGAATTCAAGACCTTTCCTTCCCAAACTATCCCCTCTCCTAAATGTACATATTACTGTCAAGAGTACCACTATCTACAATCATATATTCTAACACCCTTGAGTTTTTCTTCAACTGCTTGCTTTTATTATTCTACAGATTCCATATATTTTCAAATCTTGGTGTTTCTAATTTAATAACATCTCTTTTACACATTTTTTTCTCTCTAGTCACACTGCCATAATCATAGATCATAATTCTCTTTGCTTCATACCTGAATTACACTAATACTCTCTAATTGGCTTTTCTGCTTCTAGTCTCTTTCCCCTCAAAGTCCATTTTCCACTCAGCTACCAAGATGATATTTCCAAAGTATAAGTTTGATTTCCCTGCTCCAATCTCCAGTCAATGAATTACAGTGGCCCTTTATGGCTTTCAGGATCAAATATAAACTATTTTGTTTGACATTTAAAGCACATCATAATCTGGCTCTTTCATACCTTTCCTTCTCTCTACCATTCAACTATACTGGACTGTATACTGCTTCTCACATATGACATTTCATCTTCTATCTCCATGTCTTTTGCCTATTTCTTCTCTGTGCCTGAAATACATTGTTTTCTCACATATGCTTCTTAGTTTACATGTTTTTTTTTCAAAATTAAGCTTAAGTATTGCCTTTTGTAAGAGACTTTTTCTGGCCCCCTAAAGACTAGTCTTTCTCATTCTACTCTATTTCTTTTTGTGTCTCTCTGCCTCAGTCTCTCTGACTGTTTGTCTTTATCTGTGTATACACACATGTTTGTATATAAACATATCTAGTCAATGTCTCTGACTCCATATCTCATATATATCTCATTATTTACATGTCTCCATTAGAATGTGAGCTTCTTCAGGGCAAGTACTGTTTTTACCTTTCTTTGTATCCTTGACGCTTATCAAAACTTCTGATACATGGTACATGTTTAATAAATTATTATAGACTGACTGAATGATTCTGGGGAAGATAGAAAGACAGAGGGTAAAGAAATAGGGTGAAGTTTAATTTATTGCAAGAATTCTGAAAGCTTGCGATAAGGAGAGACATTCTTGACTTTGGCAAATGTCTGCAAGAATGTATATCCAGTTTGGTGGGAAAATCAAGTATATGAAGATGAGTAATGAGAAATGGGTCAAAAGCCATCACGTTCCATAAAATTCCCTGCATTGTCTTCATGTGCTTCATTTGTGATGGTAACTGCACAGGGGGGACATAAATACCATTTTTAAAAAATCAGGAGATATTTATTTGATTCTGTCTACATTTGATTAACCAAAAGCCTTCATCTACCTGCTAAAATAGAAGCTAAGAAGGAAAAAGAAGGAAAAAAAATTACTAGAGGAAGAAAGTAGGTCATTAAGCAAAATACACATACACATACAGATACACAAACACACAGAGAGATATCTGCATGTGGATAAATGACAAGGCTTAACAAAACTGATTTATGCCTACAGGACAAAACTGATTTATGCCTACAGGAAGTCAGTTTTCTGGGTCTTTGATTCTCACCACCACCACCACACCCCTTTTAAGAAAAGACAGCTTGAAGAACAACAGCATAGAGGTCTTTCTGTTTTCTTTAGAAGTAAAAGAAGAGATTTGTAATGTTTAATAAAATGCCAACAAGGTAAGCTGAGATGATTTTTTTTCCATTTCTGAGCTTTACAGCTTCCAATGAAAGACATCAGAGGGGTAGAGCTGATTGTGTTTTCTATTGTGTGTAGTGGAAGCAATGAACAATATCCACATCAGGAGAAAAGCAGAAGATGGATCTCACCAGGAGTCCCAATAAGTGAGAGGATTAATTTCTCTAAATATGACTTTAATTTAATTGTGAGATATTTGAAAATAATCATTTGGTGAAATTTGTCTATTTGTTTATTCAAAAAGGAGACATAAACCTCAGAATTTCTGTTTTGATGGGATAATGTCAAATAAGTTTCACATAAACTAATTTAGAAACAATGACTGAGGCTGGCTAGAATAATTAAATCCATAGCTTTATGCAAGCAACTTAAATGTAAGATGGAAATGCAGAAAAATAAGGTTTCCTCAACGTTATATCAACCATACTTTCTGTCCACCTGATAATACAATTATCAATAATCTTTCTCCTTGAAGACCCAAATGTATCAAAACATTATGCCATGATTTCTGAATCATCAAAGGAAAAAAAATAAGTTCAATGTGGTTTCAAGGTAAGGTTCTGTTTCTTGTTTTCCAAGTCAATAGAAATTGGTGAATATGATTATTTTGGGTTTCCTTGAAAATTTACTTAACTAAACCATCACATTTCCCCGGCCATGTCAGATGATAGCGATGACTATATTTATGATGATTTTAATAAGGAAATAAATAATTTGGGAAAAAATTCATGTCAAAAGAAGCCTGAGTTGATATGCATCAATTTCTCACCCTAAATATTCAAAGATTCTTGAAATACTACATACTTCACACAGTTATTTATTGTTAAATTGGACTCTGGAAACAGGTTCCCTCACAAATCATATTTGCTCTACTGTTTTTTATTTCTTTTTAAAGACATTTATAATTACATTATTTTGAATGCAACCCCAAGGTAGAAGGGTTCAATTCTAATTTCTAATCTAAATCTAATATATCTATGTAAATATAATATAAATATACATTTATATATAAATTATTAAGCTTTTCTTCTCCCACTACCCCTCAGTCACTAGAAAGAACAAAGGGAAGAATTGGAGAACAAGAAGGGGGGGGGATGGAGGAAAAAAGGAAGGAAAGGAAGCAGGGAGGAAAGGAAGGAAAGAAGAAAATGAAGGAGAACATTAAGTAACTTTACTCAGGATCATAATTAATTTATGATAAATTTGGGATTATAATAAAGGGTTCTTGACTGTTAATTAATCTAATTTCACTATATCCAGCTAGAAAGAGTACCTCACTTTCTAATTTTCTTTACTATATAATATTTAGATGTTTCCAATACCAAATACTTAAAACAAGATTATTATAACAGTATGTATTTGTCATGTGTATAATACTTTTAATACACACATATATATATATATGAGATATTTCACAAATCAATTAAAGCCATATTTAGAGAAATTAATCTTCTCACTTATTGAGATTCTTGGTAAGTTCCATCTTCAGCTTTTCTCCTGATGTGGATATTTTCCTTTGTTTCTACTACACACAACAGAAAACAATCATACCTATCCCTCTGCCTTTCATTAGAAGCTATAATGCTCATAATGAAAGAAAAAATTGTGTATATGTGTCTGTAGGTAGGTAGGTAGATATGTTGGTATGTGCATACACACATTCACATATAGAAGCATTCAGTATAGAGAAGGCCCTAGCATATCATAATAAAGAAGATTGAATTAAAGGTTTATTGCAAAAGTGAGATTTTATCTGAAATTTTAATGAAGCCAGGGAAGGTAGGAAGAAGAGTAAGGGAGAGAATTCCAAGAATAGCAAGTAATCATTGAAAATTCTGCAAATTGGAATTTCTTGAGTGAAGAAGAGCAAGCAGATCAGTGAAACTGGATGTCAAATTACCTGGGAGAAAAGGGGAGGGGAATAAGATAAAAGGCTAAAACAATAGGAATATAACAGATTATGAAAATCTTTTTTTTAAGATTTTTATATTTGGTCCCAAAAGTAATATGGAGTCACCAGCTTAATTAAATGGGAGAGAGGAGATATGTGCAGTCAGATCTGTTCCTTTGGAAGATCACTTTGGCAGCTTACAGAGCAACAATTGAGAAGCAGAAAGATTTCAGCAAGCTTTTACAATAATGCAAATGAAGGAAGATGTGGGCCTGTACCCAAACTTTGAGAGTATCATAAGAAAAAAAAATAACATGTGAGAGATGCTGAGATAGTAAAAAAAAAAAAAAGATAGTGCTTGATAACTGACTAGATATGAAGGTGAGAAAGTGTGTAGTTGAAGATGGCATTTATATTGGAAGCATATCCAATTGACAAATCCTCAAAAGATATGAACAGACATGGGGCAGCTAGGTGACGCAGTGGATAGAGCACCAGCCCTGAAGTCAAGAAGACCTGAGTTCAAATTTGGTCTCAGACACTTAACATTCCCTAGCTGTGTGACCCTGGGCAAGTCACTTAATCCCAATTGCCTCAGCAAAAAGCAAAAAAAAAAAAAAAAAAAAGATATGAACAGACAATTTTCAGATGAAGAAATTAACTTCCTCTATAGTTATATGAAGACATGCTCTAAATAACTAATAATTAGAAAAATGAAAATTAAAGCAACTCTTAGGTACCATTTCACACCTCCCAGATTGGCTAAGATGCCAAGAAAAGATAATGATAAATATTGCAAAAAATGTGGGAAAATTGGGACACTAATGTATTATTGGTGGAGTTGTACAATGGTCCAATCATTCTGGAGAGCAATTTGCAACTATTTGCAAAAGGCAAGGAAAAGGAACCCTATGTGCAAAAATGTTTGTAGCAGCGCTTTTTGTGGTAGCAAATAATTGTGAAAGGAATGAATGCCCATCAATTGGGGAATAGTTGAACAAGTTGTGGTACACGAAAGTAATGGAATATTAATATTCTATAAAAATGTTGAACAAGATGGCTTTTAAAAGTCCTGGAAAGATTTACGTGAACTGATGGTGAGCTTGACAAGCAGAACCAGAAATACCTTGTACACAGTAACAGCAAGAATGTGTGATGATCACTTATGAAAGCCTTGGTTCTTCTCAGTGACTCAGTAATCCCTGAAGCACTTCCAGCAGACTTTGGAGGAAAAATGTCGTCTGCATCCAGAACACCATTACTAAGCATGAATACCAAAAGAGACCCTAAAAAGAAGAAAAAATGAAAACAACTTATATGTACTAAAATTATTCATAGCATCTCTCTTCTCAGGGCAAAAAAAATAGAAATTGAAGAGATGTCTATCAATTGGGGAATGGCTCAATAAAGTGTTTTATGTGTTTGCAATGGAATATGATTGTTGTTCTATGGGAAATCATGAACAGGATACTCAGAAAATCCTCTATAAACTCAAGCAAAGTGAAATGTACCATATACAGAGCAATAGCAATGTTCTGGGATGACCAACTGTAAATGACTTTGCTTTTTCAGCAGTACAATGATCCAAGACTATTCTGAAGGACTTATGATAAAAATTCCTTTCCATAGTCAGAGAAGGAATTGATTGTGTTTGAATACAGAGTGAAGCATTCTCTCTTTCTCTCTCTCTTTTTTATACCTTTCCCCTAATTCTTCTGTTTTCCCTCCTATTAGTCTATCCCTTTCTTTTCCTCCTTTCCCTCCTACTTCCCTATAAGGAGGGACAAGTTTTTCTGTGAAACCAAATGTGTCTGATATACTCTTTTAGAGCCCAATCTGATGTGAGTTGGATTCATACAATGCTAATCACCCTCCCTTCTTTCCCTCAAGTATATTAGATTTTCTTTGCCTCTTCATGAGATTTTACATTATTTTTGCCTCCTCTTTTATTTTTTACTTTATTTTATGTCCTTTCCCCTATTTTTCCAGTATGATAGACCTTCTACCTCTAATTTCTTTTCCATTTTATCATATAAAATCGAATTATACCCCCATTCTTTGAGTATACCCATAGTAGAAATATAGTTCTCGAGAGTTCTTTCCTTTTTCCTTTTTAAGCTTCTCTTGAGTTCTGTGTTTGGAGGTCAAATTTTTTGTTCAGATCTGGTCTTTTCATTAGAAATAGGTGAAATTCTCCTATATCATTAAGGGCATATAAATTTCACAACCAAATGCAGAAAGGCAGAAATAGTAAATACTTCCTTTTCAGACAATGATGCAAAAAATATATACTCAATACAGGGGCAGGGAAAGATAGACTAAAAACCAATTGGAAATTAAATAATCTAATTCTAAAGAATTAGTGGATGAAACAACAGATTTTAGTCACAATTGCTAAGTTTATACAAAAGAATGACAATAATGAGACAACATACCAAAACCTATGAGATGCAGCCAAAGCAGTTCTTAGGGGAAATTTTATATCACTTGATGTTTGCTTGAATAAATTAGAGAAAGAAGATCAATGATTGGGCATGCAACTAAAAAAGCTAGAAATATAACAAAATAGAAAGTTCCAATTAAATACCAAATTAGAAATTCTGAAACTCTAAGGAGAGATTAATAAAAATGAAACTAAGAAAACTATTAAATCAACTAATATAACTAAAAGTTGGTTTTATGAAAAAATCAGTGAAATAGATATGTTTGGTTAATTTGTTAGAAAAAAGAAAAAAAAAACTAAATTGCCAGCATGAAAAATGAAAAGGGTGATATTATCAACAAAAAAGAAATTAAAGCAATGATTAGGGAGCTATTTTGCCCAACTGTATGTCAGCAAATCTAACAATTTAACCAAAATTGATGAATATTTACAAAAATATAAATTGCTCAGATTAATAGAAAAAGAAATAAATTACTTAAATAGTACCATTTTAGAAAAAGAAATTGAACAAGTGATGAATGAACTCCTTAAGAAAAAATCTCCAGGGCCTAATGGATTTACAAATGAATTCTACCAAGCACTTAAAGAACAATTAATTCCAGTACTATGTAAACTATTTGGAAAAATAGGAAAAGGAGTTCTGACAAATTCTTTCTATGACACAAAATATGCTACTGATATCTAAATCTGGAAGAGCCAAACCAGAGAAAGAAAATTACAGACCAATCTCTGTAATGAATATCGATGCAAAAATTTTAAATAAAATAATTAGCAAAGAGATTCCAGCAATTTATCAGCATGACAATACACTGTGACCAAGTGGAATTTACACCAGGAATTTACACCAGGAATGCTGTACTAGTTCGATATCAGGAAGATTATTGCTAACATTGACCATATCAATAACATCAACAGAAATCATATTATAATCTCAATAGATAAAGAAAAATCTTTTGACAAAATGTAATATCCATTCCTATTAAAAACTCTAGAGAACATAGAGATTAAGGGAATTTTCCTTAAAATAATAAACAGTATCTACCTAAAGCCAACAGCAAGGTTTAGATGGAATGGAGATAAGCTGAATGTATTCCTGATGAGATCAAGGGTAAAACAAGAATGCCCATTATCACCATTCTTCAACATAATACCAGAAATATTGGCTCCAGCAATAATAAAAAAAAATTAAAGGAAGGCAATGAGTATATAAAATTGTCATTTCTTTGCAGATAATGTCTCAATATATGTAGAGAATCCTAGAAAATCATCCAAAAACCTAGTCAAAACAATTAACAGATTTAGCAAAGGTGCCGCATACAAAATAAACCCACACAAATCATCAGTATTTCTATATATTAATGAAAAAACCCCAATAGCAAGAGATAGAGAAATTCTATTTAAAATAACTATAAACAAAATAAAATATTTGGGTGCCTACCTACAAAGACAAGTGCAGAAAGTATATGAATGCAGTTATAAAACACCTGTCTACAAATAAAGTCAGCTGTAAAAGATTGAAAAAATATCAATTGTTCATGGGTAGATTTAGCTAACATAATAAAAGTAAGAATTCCACCTAAATTGATCTATTTGTTAGTCACATAACTACCAAGCTGCCAAAAAATTATTTTAAAGAGGAAGAAACAAATAACAAAATTCGTCTTGAAGAACAAATGGTCAAGAATCAAAGGAATTAATGGAAAAAAATATGAAGGATAGTAGCCTAGCAGTATCATACCTAAGCAACAGTCATCAATACCATTTCATACTGGCTAAGAAATAGAGTTGTAGATCAGTGGAATAGGTTCGATACACATGACACAATAATCAATGACAAAATTAATCTAATATTTGATAAACCCCCAAACTCTACCTTCTGGGATAAGAATTCACTATTTTTCAAAAATTGCTGGGAAAACTGGAAAATAATATGCCAGAAACTCAGCATAGACCTATATCTCACATCTCAGACCAAAATAAGGTCACAATGGGTATATCATTTAGGCATAAAGGGTGATTCCAGAAGAAAATTAGGAGAACAATTTTTACCCAGCAGATCTTTGGAGAAGAGGAGAATTTATAAACCAAAAAAGAACTAGAGACTATTATGAAAGTCAAAGTGGACAACTTAGACCTTTATCATTTCCAAAATATATAAAGAACTGTGCCAAATTTATAAGAATACATGTCATTTTTCAACCGATAAATGGTCAAAGGATAGGAATAGACAATTTTCAGATGTTAAAGCCATTTACAATCATATGAAAAAATATCCGGGGGCGGAGCCAAGATGGCGAACTGCAGACAGCATGCTCTGTAAGCTCCTGAGACCTTCCCTCAAACCCAGACAAATTGAGCCTCCGGACTGGTTTTGGAGTCAGGGCTCTACCAAACACTTGGACTACAACGCACTTCTATCAAATATCTACTTTGAAAGAACTTCTGAGATCAGTTTTAGAGGGCAGGGGATCGAGCAGCTACCAGCGCTCAGACTCAAATGCCAGGGCACACCTGGGGTGCAAGTCCGGGGCTGGGACGGACCAGAAGATTTTAGGCTGCCAGGAAGTCCCTGGGAGACACTTGGGCCACTTTGCTCTGCTTGTGGGTAGGTGCTTTGGCAGGTATACCTTTGATAAAGGGTGGATTGAGAGCAGCTGAAAGTGTGGTCCTAGTGCAGATCTAGCCAGATCAGCCCCAGACCGGAAGTCAACTCGACTAATTGTCCCAGCGCAAATTGAAATCCCTGCTGCAGCTGCTGCTGCTGCTGCTACTGCTCCTCCTGGTGCTGCTGCTGCTGCTGCTGCTGCTGCTGCTGCTGCTGCAGAATTCCCTGCTGGTGACTGATACCTCTGCTGAAAATCATGAGCAAGAAAAAGAGAGCTCTCACCTTAGACAGCTTTTAGGAAGAGAAACTAGAGAAGTCCCCAGATCCTGAGATTCTGAAAACAATCCCAGATAAAGCCACAGGGGTGGACTTAATCTGGTCTCCCTTTCAGAAGGCTTACCTGGAAGATTGCATAAAGAATCTCAAAAGAGAGCTAGAAGAAGATTGGGGAAATAAATTGAGAGCAGTGCAAGAAGGAAATATTGCCCTGCAACAGAGATGTGAAAAACTGGAAAATAAGTCTGGTGAATTGGAAAAAGACAACAATTCACGGAAAAATAAAATTAGTGAATTGGAAAAAGGCAACATTTCACTGAAAAACAAAATTAGTGAATTGGAAAAAGACAACAAATCACTGAAAAACAAAATTGGTGAATTGGAAAACGTTACCAAATCAAAAGAAAATAAAAATAGTGAATTGGTAAAAGACAACAATTCACTGAAAAATAAAATTAGTGAATTGGAAAAAGACAAAAATTCACTGAAAAATAAAATCGGCAAAATGGAAAAAGAATGCAATGAACCAAAAAATTCAATTGGCCAGTTACAAAAGGAGCTAAAAAAGATATCTGAAGGAAATAATACCTTAAAAATTAAAATTGAACAAACTGAAATGAACGACTCAATAAAACTTCAAGAATCAGGCAACAAAAACAAAAAAATGAAAAAATAGAAGAAAATATGAAATATCTCCTAGGAAAAACAACTGACTTGGAAAACAGATACAGGAGAGACAATCTAAGGATTATTGGACTCCCTGAAAGTCACGATGAAAAAAAGAACCTTGATGCTATCTTCCAGGAAATCATGAAAGAGAATTGCCCTGATGTTTTAGAATCAGAAGGCAAAGATGGCATTGAAAGAATTCACCAATCACCTCATGAAAGAGACCCCAAAATTAAAACCCCAAGGAATATCATGGCCAAATTTCAGGACTATCGCACCAAGGAAAAGATATTACAAGTTGCTAGAAAAAAACAGTTCAAATACTAAGGAACTGTCATTAGAATTACACAGGATATGTCAGCTTCCACATTGAAGGATCTAAGGGCCTGGAATCAGATATTCTGAAAGGCAAAAGAACTTGGATTACAGCCAAGAATAAGCTATCTAGCTAGAATGAGCATCATCTTCCAGGGAAGAAGATGGTCATTCAATGATACAGGAGAATTTCACCTATTTCTAATGAAAAGACCAGATCTGAACAAAAAATTTGACCTCCAAACACAGAACTCTAGAGAAGAGTAAAAAGGTAAAAAGGAAAGAACTCTCAAGGACTATATCTCTACTAGGGGTATCCTTGAAGAATGGGGATATAATTTGATTTTACTTTGATAATAATCGGAAAGAAATTAGAGGTGGAAGGTACATCATACTGTAAAAAAGGGGGGAGGGGAATGGGGTAAAATAAAGTAAAAATAAAAAGGAGGTAAAATAAGGCAAAGTCTCATGATGAGACATAGAAAATCTAATATAATTGAGGGAAAGAAGGGAGGGTGATGAGTATTCTTACTCTCATTAGATTGGGCTCTAAAAGAGTATATCAGATGCATTTGATTTCAGGGAAAAACTTGGCCCTCTGTATAGGGAAGTAGGAGGGAAAGGAGGAAAAGAAAGGGATAAATTAATAGAAGGATTAGGGGAAAGGTGTGGAGAAGAGGGAGGGTTTTAAAGGGGGGAGGAGTGTTGGAGGGAGGTGGTCATCAAGAACAAAATACTGGGGAGAGGGGAAGGGAGTAAAGGGAAAGGGAAGAGAAAAATATAACTTTGGGTAAATAAGATGGCAGGAAATATAGATATAGTCATTTTAACTGTGAATGTGAATGGGATGAACTCTCCCATAAAACAGAAACGGATAGCAGACAGGATTAAAAGCCAGAATCCTACAATATGTTGTTTACAAGAAACACATCTAAAACATAGAGATACATACAGAGTGAAGGTAAAGGGCTGGAGCAGAATCTTCTATGCTTCAAGTGAACAAAAAAAAAAGTAGGGGTAGCAATCCTTATCTCAGATCAAGTAAAAGCAAAAATAGATCTAATTAAAAGAGATAAGGAAGCAAACTATATTTTACTAAAGGGTACCATAGACAATGAAGCAGTATCAATACTAAACATATATGCAGCAAGTAGTATAGCATCCAAATTCCTAGAGGAGAAACTAACAGAGATTCAAGGAGAAATAGACAGTACAACTGTACTAGTGGGGGATCTCAACCTTGCTCTCTCAGAATTAGATAAATTAAACCACAAAATAAATAAGAAAGAAGTTAGGGAGGCAAACAAAATGTTAGAAAAGTTAAGTATGACAGATCTCTGGAGGAAATTGAATGGTGATAGAAGGGAGTATACTTTTTTTCTCAGGGGTTCATGGAACTTATACAAAAATTGATCATGTGTTAGGGCATAAAAACCTCAAAATCAAATGCAGAAAAGCAGAAATAGTAAATGTATCCTTTTCACATCATGATGCAATAAAACTCACATGTAATATAAGGCCAGGAGAAAATAGACCAAAAGTTAATTGGAAATCACATAACCTAATCCTGAAGAATGAATGGGTGAAAGAGCAAATTATAGACACAATCAATAATTTCACCCAGGAGAACGACAATAATGAGACAACATACCAAAATTTGTGGGATACAGCCAAAGCGGTTATACGGGTTAACTTTATATCTCTAGATGCTTATTTGCATAAAATAGAGAAAGAGAAGATCAATGAATTAGGGTTACAATTAAAAAACTAGAAAAAGAGCAAATTAAAAACCCTCAATTAAATACCAAATTGGAAATTCTGAAAATAAAAGGGGAGATTAATAAAATTGAAAATAAGAAAACTATTGAATTAATAAATAAAACTAAGAGTTGGTTTTATGAAAAAACCAACAAAATAGATAAGCCTTTAGTAAATTTGATCAGAAAAAGGAAAGAGGAAAATCAAATTGTTAGTCTCAAAAATGAGAAGGGAGAACTTTCCTCCAATAAAAAGGAAATTAGAGTAATAATTAGGAGTTTCTTTGCCCAACTTTATGCCAATAAATTTAATAATCTAAATGAAATGGTGGAATATCTACAAAAATATAGATTGCCCAGGTTAACAGAAGAGGAAATAAATTATTTAAATAGCCCCATTTTAGAAAAAGAAATAGAACAAGCTATTAATCAATTCCCTAAGAAAAAATCTCCAGGGCCAGATGGTTTTACATGTAAAGTCTACCAAACATTCAAAGAACAATTAATTCCAATACTATACAAACTATTTGAAAAAATAGGGACAGAAAGTATACTACCAAATTCCTTCTATGAGACTGATATGGTGCTGATAGCTAAAGCGGGAAGGGTGAAAACAGAGAAAGAAAATATAGACCCATCTCCCTAATGAATATTGATGCAAAAATTTTAAATAAGATTTTAGCAACAAGATTACAGAAAGTTATCTCCAGGATAATACATCTTGATCAAGTAGGATTTATACCAGAAGCAGGGCTGGTTCAATATCAGGAAAACTATCAGCATAATCAATTATATCAATAGCCAAACTAACGAAAACCATAAGATTATCTCCACAGATGCAGAAAAAGCATTTGATAAATTCCAAAACCCATTCCTATTAAAAACACTAGAGAGTATAGGAATAAATGGGGTTTTCCTTAAAATGATTAGTAGCATCTATTTAAAACAATCAGCAAGCATCATATGTAATGGAATCAAACTAGGACCATTCCCAATAAGATCAGGAGTGAAACAAGGCTGCCCACTGTCACCATTACTATTTAATATTGTATTAGAAATGTTAGCTTTGGCAATAAGAGAAGAAAAAGAGATAAAAGGAATTAGAGTAGGTAATGAAGAAACCAAATTATCACTCTTTGCAGATGACATGTTGGTATACTTAGAGAACCCTATAGACTCAACTAAAAAACTACTAGAAACAATTCACAACTTTAGCAAAGTGGCAGGATTCAAAATAAATCCACATAAATCATCAGCATTCTTATATATTAATAACAAAGTTCAGCAGCAAGAGATAGAAAAAGAAATTCCATTCAGAATAACAGATGATAGCATAAAGTATTTGGGAATCTATTTGCCAAGGAAAAGTCAGAAACTATATGAACTGAACTACAAAACACTTTCCAAACAAATAAAATCAGACCTAGTCAATTGGAAAAACATTAAGTGCTCATGGGTAGGCAGAGCAAATATAATAAAAATGACAATACTACCCAAACTAGTTTATTTATTTAGCGCCATACCAATCAAACTCCCAAGAAATTATTTCACAGACCTAGAAAAAATAGTAGCAAAGTTCATTTGGAAGAACAAAAGGTCAAGAATTTCAAGGGAATTAATGAAAAAAAAAGACAGATGAAGGTGGCCATTTGGTACTGGCTGAGAAATAGAGCAGTCAATCAGTGGCATAGGATAGGATATCAGGACAAGCTAGGTAATAATGTTAGCAATTTAGTGTTTGATAAACCCAAGGACCCCAGCTTTTGGGATAAGTACTCACTATTTGGCAAAAACTGCTGGGAAAATTGGAAACTAGTGTGGAAGAAATTAAGGCTGGACCCACACCTAACACCGCACACCAAGATAAGATCTAAATGGGTTCATGATCTAGATATAAAGAGTGATATTATACCCAAATTAGAGGAACATAGGATAGTTCACCTCTCAGAACTGTGGAGATGGAATAAATTTATGTCCAAAGAAGATCTGGAACTCTTAATTGAACACCAGATAGATAATTTTGAATATATTAAGTTAAAAAGTTTCTGTACAAATGGAACTAATGCAGACCAAATTAGGAGGGAACCATCAAATTGGGAAACCATCTTTACATTTAAGGGTTCTGATATAGGTCTCATCTCTAAGATATATAGAGAATTGTCTCATATTTATAAGAATTCAAGCCATTCTCCAATTGATAAATGGTCAAAGGATATGAACAGACAATTTTCAGAGGATGAAATTAAAACTATTTCGAGTCATATGAAAAGGTGCTCCAAATCACTATTGATTAGAGAAATGCAAATTAAGACAACTCTGAGGTACCACTACAGACCTGTCAGATTGGCTAAAATGACAGGAAAGGATAACGACAGGTGTTGGAGGGGATGTGGGAAGACTGGGATAATGATGCATTGTTGGTGGAACTGTGAATGGATCCAACCATTCTGGAGAGCAATTTGGAGCTATGCTCAAAAAGTTATCAAACTATGCATACCCTTTGACCCAGCAGTGTTTCTATTGGGCTTATATCCCGAAGAAATCAGAGAAGGAACGGGCCCCACATGTGCAAGAATGTTTGTGGCAGCTCTTTTTGTAGTGG
>JAJPUD010007946.1:0-36970 GCA_023553655.1 Myrmecobius fasciatus | reverse complement strand
ACAGGATCTGTCAGCTTCCACATTAAAGGATCAAAAGGCCTGGAATCAGATATTCCGAAAGGCAAAAGAACTTGGATTACAGCCAAGAATAAGTTATTCAGCTAGAATGAGCATCATCTTCCAGGGAAGAAGATGGTCATTCAATGATACAGGAGAATTTCACCTATTTCTAATGAAAAGACCAGATCTGAACAAAAAATTTGACCTCCAAATACAGAACTCAAGAGAAGCATAAAAAGGTAAAATGGAAAGAACTCTTGAGAACTATATTTCTACTATAGGTATCCTTAAAGAATGGGAGTATAATTCAATTTTTCTTTGATAATAATGGAAAGGAAATTAGAGGTGGAAGGGATACCATAATGAAATCCTTTTGTTAGATGGCATAGACAACATCAGTTCCACATATTAAAAAAAACAGAGGGGGGAAGAGAGACAGAGACAGAGAGACAGATAGACAGAAAGAGGAAGGGAGGGAGGGAAAGAAGGAGAGAGAGAGGAGACAAAGAGAGGAGGAGAGGGAAAGAAAGAAAAAGAGAGAAAGAGAGAGAGAGAGAGAGAGAGAGAGAGAGAGAGGGAGGGAGGGAGGGAGGGAGAGAGAGAGAGAGAGAATATATTGGACAGCAACTCCTCAACAAATTAAGAAAGAGATCAGCAGCACTGCTGGAAGTGGGGGTCAAGAAAACATTTGTGGTTTATAAAGCACCCATTATATTGCTTCCTAGAAGTGAGAGACAAAAAAGGAAGGTAGTAGAGATGGGCCATACAAGAGTTGCCAAATCAAATTCAAGGCGGGGTGGGGGAGTTCCCTAAATCTACTGATGCCTGCTCTAAGTATTCTGGCTGTTTTTCAACTTTAGAACCATGAAGTTATTTTCAGCCAGCATACTGCTATTTAGTATCCTATTCATGTTACCAAAACACTTATTCTATGAATCAAGAAAAAGTCAGGAGTGATGGTGTATGTCTATAATCTCTGCTACTGGGGAGGTGGAAGCTGTTATATCTCTTGAGTTCAGGAATTCTGAACTTCACATGAGGACATTAAGTACCTTTAATGCAGTGGGAGCAAGAAAGTGGAGATATGGCCCCAGGGGACCTAAGCAGGAGAAAAGCTGACAAGGTTAGAAACAACGCAATTTAAACTCCTGTGTCAGTCAGTAGTGAGATTCATTAGTAGCCACTATAATTCTAGCCTGAAAGAGATAGTCTCAAAAAAAAAAAAACCCTCTGTATTTATGAATTTTAGATAACTATGGCTCATATTTATACAATATTATATTTTTTTAAAAATTTTATTCTCATAAAAAATTTTGGGATATGGAATCTATAAATCTATAAAAATCATTATTCCCATTTTACCAAGAGGAAATTGAGGTTCAAAGATATATTATGAGTTCTCTCAGATCACTGGGAAGGAGCAGGATTGGAACTTAAACTCAGGTATTCACATTCAAATCTGATTCTTGTCTCCAAAATTAATTTTTTTTAATTCCATTACAATGTAGAATGGCCTCATTGAAAAGAATATAAATTATAAAACTAAGAATTTAGGATTCCAAAGTATGATGTGACATCCTAATAATCTAATGAGATGTCAGGCTACATTTTAAAAAATAAGTCAAGAATAGAAAGGTGATTATTGTGAACACAAGGTTTTGCAAAGGTGAATGTTGAAAACTGTCTTTGCATGTATTTGGAGAAAACAAAATACTATTAAAATAAATGAATATAAAGTAAAAAGAAATTAATTTAAAAAATAAAAACTGTCTTATGTTTGCTGACTTGATTACTTGCATATAGTAGGCAAGGCAACAATATAAAACCTTTTGAGATTTTGCCATTTCCTTCATTAGGTCATTTACAACTGAGGAAACATAGTTTGTAAGTATTCAAGGCTAGATTTGAACTCAGATCCTCCTGACTCCAGGCCAAGTGATCAATCCCCTGCTCCATCTAGCTGCCCTGGGGAGATAGCAATATTTCAAGCAAGTAGTCATCTCACTGTAATCTGGCTTCATCAGATCTCCTCTAGAATATTATATTCAGCTCTGGGTGGGGCTCTATAAGAAGTATGATGATAAATTGTAGAGTATTATGAGAAAGGCCTTCAGGACTGTGAAGGACTTTGAGTCAGCATCACAAAAGGATCAATTGAAGGAAGTGAAGACTAAGAGAGAAGAAATCAGAGGACCATGACAACTCTCTAAGGAATAAAGGAAAGAAACATTAGACTTGCTTTGTTTAAACTCAGGTAGCAGAACCAAGGTCAGTGGGTAGATTTCTACTTCATGAGGGGAATAACTCTTTAGCAATTCAAGCTGTTCATGATCAATTTGAAAATGTATTTAGAAGAATTTCACATGTTTAACTTGGATTGCTTGCTGTCTACAAAGGTGAATGTTGAAAACTATCTTGCATATATTTGGAAAAATACAATACTATTTAAAAATTATCCTCTAGGAGGAAAAATAAAACAATTCAAGTTGTCTTCCTAGAGAAGCTATGTGTTCCTCCCTCACGGTCTTCTAGCAGAGGCTGACAATGCAATTAGTTATGTTCTATTTTATAGCTATATGTTACAGTATACATAGTAGCAGGGATTGCTTTTGTGCATGGATTTAACTACATGGTCATTGAGGTCTCTTCCAAATATTAAATTACTGTGATCCTCTGATCATCAGATCCTTATTTTGACTACAACTTGCAAGATGTGAATTGTCCATTAATTGGTAAGTGTGAGTATATCAATAGCAATAGTTAAGTCAAGTCAACAAGTGTTCAATAGCTATAGGGCACAGTGAATAGAACATGGAATCAGAAAGACTCACATCCATGAGATCAAATCCAGGCTCTAACTGTGTGATACTAGACAAGTCATTTAATCCTATTTACCTCTTGGTTTGTCAGAAAAATCTTAACAAGGGGTGACAAAGAGTTGGACACAACTAAAAATGACCTAACTCTTATATTACAGGCAATCTACAAAGTATTGGGAATATGAATAAAAGCAAAAAGAGAATTTCTGTCCTATGATTCCAAATAGCTTCTATTTTCATAAGTTCAAAAAACTGTGTCTTATCATGTTTAACCCATTACAGATTGCTTACTGTCTTTGGAAAGGGGAAGAGGAGGAGAGGAGAAAAAATTGGAACATAAGGTTTTGCAAAGATATATGTTGAAAATTATCTTTGCATATATTTGGGGGAAAATGCTACTAAATAAATTAATATAAAGTAAAAACAAATGAATTATCTAAAAAATAAAAATTGTGTCTTATGTTTGCTGACTTGCACATATTAGGTAAGGCAACAATATAGTACAGTAGACAGAATTCTGGGCTTGAAGTCAGAAAGAAATGAGTTCAAATCCTGCCTTAACTATTTAGTAGCTGTGGGACTCTGGGCAATAACCAAATATCTACTAGGCACAATTTACTCATCTGCAAAATAAAGGGGGCTGGGCTCGATGTCTCCTCAAGTCCATTTTAACTTTAATTTATTATTCTATGATCCTCTGAGGATTATACTAGGCAAATTAGAATTTTGTTTATTATTTAGCATAATCAAATGAGTGAGCATCATAGTACTGTGCCCAAATCTAGCTCTCCAAAGACTTGAGGTAATCATTCTGTCTTCAATATGTTTCTAACCCCTCCATCATCTGATCACATTGCCCTGAAGGTAATATAGTATAGCAGCAATATGTAGATTTTTATGTATTCAATACTAAAGTAAAATGATGCCTTGAATTACTGTCTTTGGAAGCAATGAGGTGATTGCAGAAGTGAACAATAATAAGATTAATACATTTAAACTGCCTTCAACTTATGACTTCACACTCTCCTGCCTATTACTGGGACATTGAAAAAGTATGCTATTCCTCAAAGTATCTAAATGAAATCCTCTAAAAGACCCTGTATCCTGTGCAATTGTGGAATTATGCACATAAACTTAGGAAGCATCTGGATCTCATAAAATAGTTGCTTTTCTACACAGGGAAGCACTCAGTAATTTCTTTAATTGCTGGTTAGGGTTATCCATATTTGTGGGTTGCTTATGTCAGCATATTTCCTACATGTGCCTTAAAATTAGAAAAAAAATTGATAATCCTTCACTGTGCAATTACTAAATTGTAATGATCTATGCTACAAAACTTAGCCACTTTGTAAATAAGGGGGGAGTAGGAGAAAAATTATTTATATATTGGGAAGTACTTTAGGATAATGAATAGAGAGCTGGCCTAAGAGTCTGGAAGAATTGGGTTCAAATCCCACTGGGGGTAGGGGGTGTACATACTATGGGACACCCTTGGAATGTCATTTAATCATAGAGGTCAGAGGTCAAACTCTAGGCTGGAGGGCTACAAGCACTGCACAACTCCCACTGATTCCTGTACCAAATTAAAATATAATTAGGAAATAATTTTTAAAATAAACAGAATACATAAAAATTTCAGTTTATGATTTTCTAAATCAAATTTTCTAAATCAATAAATCTAAATCTGTTTCCAGAGGGGATTGTGTGACTTTCTAAGACAATAAAATGTCAATTTGTAGCAGCAGAAGAATTTTCCTTATCAAGAAACTTTCTATAATGATGGAATCACAGGAAACTTTTGTTTATTCTACTTTGGAATGTTAAGGAAACAGTGTTATAATATATGGTGAAATTTCAGGGTAAAGTCCAATAATGATCATTATTTACAACTAAAATCTACTGTTTTACAATAGTTTAGTATGATTTCAGGCTTAATGTAGCCTGGCATTTTTAAAAATAACACTCTACAATATTCTTTGGGTTCTGTTCATTTCACTCAGCATCAGTTCATGTAAATCAATATACTCATCATTTCTTACATTTCTATATGACTTTGAAATGTCTCATGCTACAAAATGAAGATAATTTTATGGATAATATTCAGTATCATTATCATTATCAAATATTCTTTTAATCCTTTCATTCTCTCTGCTTGTGAGTATGTGTTAAGCATATGTAACAGAAGCTAACTGTAACTGTCTTTTTTAGGACACTTTTATAAGAAAAATTATAGTATATAAATGTTCTGGTATTTCAAATAATATACATGTTTGGACAGGGTCCTACACTGACCCCTGTCATATTGAATATCACACTATATTATAATGGTTTCCAAACTTCTCGCAATGACATGAAATTGGATCTAGTTGAGGTTTTATAGCTAAAAAGATTTTAAAAACAATAAAAAAATTAAATTGTGTTTTACCTTTTTAATAACAAAAATATTCATTTACAGCAATTATCATAACAAAAAAATCAGTCCTTTAAGGCAGAGTTGTAAAAATCAAGCCCTGCCAAACTCTGAGTGCTGTACTAACCAGATTAATATCTAATAGGGATAAGTTTTAAAAATCAATTAAAAACTACCACATAAACAATGTTAATTTGTGGATTTCAAAACGAACATATAATCCAGCAAGTATACATTTCTGTTTGAATTTGATATCACTGCCTTAAAGTTTAAATTACATTATGTGGCATATGTCAGGCCATTTGATCCACTACCAATACAAGCACAGGAGCACTGTGCCTTACATGCACAAGAGGGTATGCAGTTACACACACACACATCCTTTTCTAGAATTCCAGAGAAAAGCAAAGATGGCTACTATGATTTTTTAGAGATAGTAATTAAATAGCACATTTGCAAAATGTATATTACTTAGGGACAAGAGGACCATTACTATTTCAGCTATAACTAGAAAAAGAGTTGTGTTTTTTTTTAATGTTTTCTTATCATCAAAAATCAAAATATCCTTCACCTCTATCCCATTTTTGCTTTCCTTGATATGCAGAGTACTTCCCCTCCTCTCGCATTACCATCCCCTTTGTAGTGAATCTATACACTTTTGGTGATTCTACTTAGCAAAATCCAATGTTAAGAAAACTGTTATAATGTATGATGAAATGTCAAGGGAGAGTCCAATAACAAACATTATTCTCAACTAAAATTTGCTGTTTTACAATAGTCTAGTATGGTTTCAGACTTTATTTAGCAGGCATTTTAAAAAATAACTAACTCTACAATATTTTTCTAGTTCTGCTCACTTCACTCAGCATCAGTTCATGTAAGTGCTTCCAAGTTTTTTTCTTCAATCAATCTACTCATTACTTCTTTTTTTGTTGAGGCAATTGGGGTTAAATGACTTGCCTGGGATCACACAGCTAGGAAGTGTTAAATATCTAACACCAGAATTGAACTCATGTCCTCCTGACTTCAGGGCTGGTACTCTATCCACTACACCACCTAGCTGCCCCTACTCATCACTTCTTAAAGAGCAATAATATTCCATTTTAAGCAATCCATTTTCTTTAAAGCATCAGAGATCCTCAATATACTACTAATTCTAAACTTTTCAAGAGATATTGATGTTACTAGTTTGATTTAATGGCATCAATTTATTATCCAAAGCTTTGGTTTTACTTTCATTTATTTGTATCACCAGATTTATGGTTGGTAAAGTATGCTCCACTATAGGCTCAAAGTTGAATATAGTGAAAGACAACAACAAATGTTAGTATTCTTCTATCCCTTCATGTGTGTCTGAAGAATAATAATCTGTCACATACCCAAAACTTTCAGTAAACATTTGTCAAGGGTATAATCAAAAGATTTTGGCAATTGCTTTACAATTTGGATTTGCATTATTTTTTCCTAGTTATGTTTCTGATATTAACAAGTAGAAACAAGAAACTTATTCATATTTACTTATACTTAAATAGATAAATAATAATTCATTAGAACTAGTAGCTAAAGTAACTATTTTGTCCATTGATTCTAATTGACTAAATATCTAATATTTATAGAATTAGAAAAGTAAAGAGTCTTTGGTTTGGTTCCAACAAGGCCCTCAAAATATCACTGTGACCTCAGGCCAGGAATTTCACATGTCTGAATCCCTAATATTTTCTATAAAAAAAAGGAAGGGAGTGGTAGTCTCCAAAGTGATAAGATAGCTTAGGAACAATACGTTATTCCAATAAGCAGATAGTTATGCTTTTAATAAAACAGCCTTTTCTGTGCATTTCTCAGAATTTCTGTGATATGCATATGTCATATAGCTATGTGCATATATAATATTGTACTACTGATATGTATAATATGAATATAAATGATATAGATATAGTAACTTAGCAAACTTAGTAAACAATTCTTTCGTTGTTGTTGGAATTTATACCATCGTAATTTCCTCCTATATTTCTAACAGTTCACTATAGGAGGAATACATATAGAGTTGTCAATTATGGATCATCCCTCTTCTGTGGGGAATTATTGCAACTGTCAAATATATAATCATAGCTGGCAGCTGTTCTGTCTCAGGGGAAAATATTTTATCACTATTGCCTTAAACTAGCTATCATTTTTAGAAACAAAACACCTAAAACTTCTTTTGATTCTTATTCCTTCTCCCCATTTAAAACCACTGGATATGATCTGAATTGATACATCTCTTTCTCTGCTTTAATTAAAACCACATGGTTATGATCCTGTTCAACCAATTAATCATTGAAAGATAAATAACCATACAAGCTATAATAAAGCAAAGATGAAATGTATTCAGTCAAAATACAAATAAAAACTATAGGAAAATGGGAGAAATGTTGAATATATGTAATTCTGCAAATGCTGAGGTAGCTAAGTAAAGACTGATGTTGCTGTTTCAGTGACTTGTCTTTTTTTTTTTTCCTCAGACTTGATATGGTTTCATTTAAGTAGCTGATTAATTGTTAAGGATTCAAGGCAGTTTATGATATTACAAACTAGTCAGATAAGTATGGGATCATGTATAAATTGTCATGCATATTTGTTTATGCACACATGACTTTAGCACACATGCATGTATTGACATATGCTTGCTGGGCTAGCTGAAGCTAAGAATGTCCACCTACTCTAGTGAACCCCAGTGGATTTCTAACCCACTAAGATTAAGCCTGACTACAGATATTCTTTGTCATTCAATAAACTTAATCCTAGCTCCAACAATGGACATTCCCTCCACCCTCCTCAAATAAGATAATATTTTTTCATTTCACTTGTTCCATCATCTTCCAAACTACGGGCATCTACTTTGCATGAAATTCTTTACTGTCACAATGTGTTGCTAAAAGTGTTTTAATATATGTAGGGTATCTCTGTCATTTACCTCTTTGGTACTTATTACTAATAAAGGGATATTTGGATTAAAAGATAGGAACATTTTATTTACCTTCATAGAATAATATCAGTTGCTGTTGAGGATGACTAGATTAATTCACAGTTCCACCAGCCATGGATCTTGTCTTTCAATAATCCCCAAGCTATAGGAAATACCTGATATAATTTTCTTCTAATGGTTTAGAAACAGTTCAGGTTACAAACTATTTGAAATTATGGTATAGAGTGAAATCTGTTAGCATAAACCTAATTTTGCCAGATTGTCTTCCAGTGGTACCAAAACATTTCATTTAATGGGAAGTCTACCTCAAATGTTTTATATTCTTGAGTTTCTTAAAGCGATTACTGGGTTATATCTGTTTCTAATAAATGGAATCAGTGTTAAATAAATTCACTTTTTTTACCCCAATCATTTATACTTTAGGTCTGTGTCTCTGGCACATTATAATTATTACCCAAAGATTCAAAACATGGGGATTTTAAAAGATTGGTGAATAGATAACAATAAATTAACATTCTTCTGTTTTGTCTTAATAGAAAAAAAAGAACTTTGCTTGCAACTTCTTTCTACTACCTCATTTAGCTGTGTTTCTTTATGCCTTTCTATTCCTCACAATGCATCACATATCAATAGACAAGCCCCCAAAAGCTGATTAACCATTATATCCTGAGCTGATAATCCTATCATGCACAAAGATATTGAAACAAGATGACATTTTGATATTTGTGTGACAAGTATAAAATTGACTTTTTATATGCATATACCTATAATCACAAATACACACACACACACACACACACACACACACACACACACACACATCTGGTGTAGGAATGAAAAAAAGTTGTCCATTTTGCAAAAAGGAGGAACAAAGTTGATATCAATAAGGTCTTTCCAAAAATTTTGATTAAGTCTGGCTAACTAAATTTACTGTATTAGTTTCAAATTTTTCTCTGTGCATAAGAAAATACTGAGCATTGAATAGTGACTATAAGAACCACTTGATTGAAACTTGATTTTATGACTTTAACTATAGAAAATTATACATATTTGGGTGAAAACATTTTTAAGGTTATATCATTATATAAAACTTTGTGGGTGAGTCAGTTTTGCTCACACAATTTTCATTTTTTAAATTAAATTAAAATAATTCAAGCATATGAACTCAATAATTTGTCCAAATAGCATAAAGTTCTGAAAAAATGACAAAAAGGTATTTCACTTTGTATCTCAGGTACAAAGGGTGAATATTTTCATCTAGTAGTGAACTAATTTATAAATCAATATTATTTCTCAGGATATGCACTTAAATAATTCACCTTAAAAGCCAGAATTATGATCCAAATATAGTTGGTACACACATACACATTAATATACATACACACACACACATATATATACACATATGTGAAAATTATGCTTATATACCTATATTTAAAATAATGCTTTAAAATAAATTATTTTACTAATATCTTAACTTTTATCCATGTCAACATTGGTTCCCCTCAATTCAATTACCCATTTAAATTCTATTTTGGCTTTCAAAACATACACTTTAAATTCAATTCTATAGAAAAACCAACTTCTCCCCTCAAATTTCTTTAGTAAGCAAATATTGTGACTTTATAATTCCTTTCTGAGGCTTGGCCTTGAAATGCTATATTTAAAAAAGTAAATAAAGAATACCAACTTGTTCCAACTCTGGGAGTGTTTGAACTTGAATCTCAGGAAAAGCCTTTATCTTTAACCAATGAACTTTTCAGGGCTGTTGAGAAATGACCAGAGGGGCCAATTAGCTGTTTCACAATCTGAATCTTCCCTGATGCTCTGTCAATAATTTATAAAATGGAAGGGGCACCCGGGGTCAATGTCACTGAGGGAAGGTTAAAATTAAAATATTTCTCTTATGTTTTGTATTCGAGAAAATGAGGCAACATTTTTTTTCAAGAGAAAATCCATTTTGAAGTAAAACAGAGTTTTGCTTCTGAGTAAAAGCTGAATTCTGTGTTGAGTCACTAGTTGTACCCCAATCATAGCCATTCAACTCTTTCCTCACTTCCACTTAAAATTACAACTACCTTGACAAGCTTAGTTCATGCATTACCTCCTACATGAGACTTTTTTTTCTGATTCCTAGGTTGGCAATGCTTATCTACAGAATACTTTTCTTGTTTTCTATTTATTTTGTATTTTCTTAACTATGTAAATGTATAAGAGTATATAGCTGAAAGATATCTTAAAATGACTTTTCTTTCCCGCAAAAAAATGAAGCCCAGCCATGTAAAATTCCTTGCTTGTATAGTCAGCTAGGTTAAAAAAAAATCAGAGGAAATTTGAAAGAAGATTCTCTGATTCCAGAGAAAGGTTATGTTTTTTGTTTGTTCCTCTCTTCCCCACATTGAGTAACATTGCTTCCCTTGTGATACATTAGTTCCTTCAACAGAATTTAAGGTCTCTGAGGACAGGGACTTCATTTTGCATCTTTCTAATTTAACATGCTATTTCATGAATCTTAAGCTTGTAATAAATTCTTGCAGAATGAAGGGGGGAAACATGTGGTTGTCACCTACATTCAACTCTGCTTTTTCATGTGATCATAAAATCATATATCAAGACCTACAAAGGATCTTAGAGGTCTTCTTGTATTCTAACTTTTTTTTACATGTAATTCTGAATTCAAGACTAAAGCTTTTTGTTTAAAACTACTCTCACTGGTAAAAGAGAATGATGACTCTGTCAATGGCATGTTATCTATATGACAGGTAGGGTTGTCACAAGAGCTAAAGAAATACCATAATAACAACAAATTAGGTGATAATCAATTGTGATAAACTTGGCTTTTCTTAACAATGCAATGATTCAAGACAATTCCAATAGACTTAAGATGGAAAATGGCATACGCATCCAGAGAAAGACTGAATGTGGATCAAAACATAGCATTTCACTTTTGTTTGTTTGTTTATTTTTTATCATGGATTTTCCCCTTTTGGCCTCATTTTTCTTATACAACATGAAAAATATGGAAATACGTTTAAAAAGATTGCACATATTTAACATATATCACAGTGCTTGCTGTATTGAGGAGAAGTAAGGGAAAGGAGGGAGGGAGAGAAATTTGCAACACCAAGTCTTACAAAAATGAATGTTGAAAATTATTATTACATGTGTTTGTAAAAAAAAAATAATTGTTGTCAGTTTTAATAGGAAAAAAAAGAAAGAAAAGATTGGTCATTTTATTCCTTCAAGCTCCTAGAGTCAATCAGTAAAGAAGCATTCATTAAGTATGTACTGTGTGCTAGGCATTCTGTTCAGAATTGGAGATGTAAAAAAAGTCAAAAGATAATTCCTGCCCTCAAGAAGTTTACTATTTAATAGAAAGGATATATGCGAGTCAAGGCACTAGGGACATTGGAAGACAAATGTGTAGGGGAAAGCTGTCTGCCTAATTTGTCTCTGGTTTCCAATTTGCTTTCATAGAATTCAGGGGCTGTTTCCTTCAGTAAGATCAGAGATTTCCTCTTGGCTAAATTGAAACATCCCTTTTAATGGAAGAATTTGTTTGTCTTGTATTGTCTGTTTTGCTATATGTTTGGATTAATGTGCTTATTCACTACTCACTATTTGAGATGGGTTGGGGTAACTGGTAAATGGGAAGAAGTAAAGCTTTTGAGGTTTGGGGGGTACCCTTTGCTCTTTAAGTGGCTTGAAAATAAGGAAAAACAATTTCTCTTAACTAGCAATATTTATGGGCTCAGACAATATATTTTGAATCTTGAATATCCTCTCTAAAGAGAAAAAAAGTCTAGGATCATGCCCCCCTTTGGTCTACTCCAGGCAAAAATCAATTATTTCCCTCAGAGAAAAAATGGGTAAGATTACTAGATATTGCTCAGTCTCCCTTCAAGTACATTTTTTATCATTTAGAGAAACTCACATGGATATACAAGAGCAGCACAGAAATGAGGAAACTGACCAGAGAGGTTAAGCACCTTACTTGAGATGATATAGCTTATATCAGAGCTGGGAAATAAAGCTCAGTCTTCCTGATGCCAAATCTAACTCTCCATACAGGATATTATGATTCCTCTTAGATTTCATATCTTGAGTAGATAATAGGATCATAGATCTGAAACCAGAAGAAATCATAGAAGCTAACACCCTAATTTTATAGAAGAAACTGAGATCTACTTGTCTAATTTCATAAAGGCATTAAGGATCAGATATTGAAGCTGAAGCCAAGTATTCTGATTCCAAATTCATCAATGATTCATGACTCCTTCTACACCAACTAGAAAGTTAGTTTTTTTTTTCCTTTTATAGTCTCTTGGAATAATTTATATTTTCCCAACTACATTCATCCTAAGATAAGTGCTACTTATTTAATTGAACTGTTAATTTCCTTCAGAAGTAGTTTAGCTCTCATTTTCTTTCTTCATCTACCTATAAGAAATTCATAGGTTAGCATACTAGCCATTGACTTTTGAATATCAGACTTCAAATTCTATTTTAGTCACAAAGGAATAAATGTACTATCTTTGTACCAATATTATTTTAGCTGCTAGCAATGCTAAATTTCATACTATAAAGTTTCATGGTATAATTCAGTTAATTCTCAGACTCAGTGATCATAATAGAAAAGTTATCTCAAGTTCATATTTTTCAGCAAATTTCAGCAAGTTCCTACAAGGTATAAAAGAACAAAGTAGCTAAGAGATAAATATTGGAAGACTACAAAGTGAAAAGTTGGTTACATTAAGGTGAGTTCATATGTATCAGATTATATTTAAGTGTTACTATGAATGCAGAGTAATGATAGACATGTAGAGATGGAAGAGAACTTTGACATCATCTAGTCTTATTAATTAATTATTGAGGAAACTGAAGAAACTGTACAACTGGGAAACTGCAGAGGTATTGAGGGTTTTCTCTGAGAGAATAAAGGGGAGAGCAAAGTTTTTATCCCAGGTCCTCTGCTTCTCAATTCATCATTCTTATTACTGAAGCATACTGGTAATGAGAGTTCTAGCTTATAGAGAGAGTTGCTAGTAAGTAGAACAGAATAGTAAAAGTGAGAGCAGGGTGGAAACAAAAATGACTCGAGAAACAGCATGTACTTATTCAGAAATAGATTTACTACAGAAAAAAATATTTGGAAACCTAAAAGAATGGAAAGAAATTCTATTAAAACCAATTCATTTCTAGAGGGGAAGAAATAAAATTCTTCTTATTCTGAGCAAAACTGTTTATACAGAATCTGCTTTACTTTAGGTAATTTTTCATCTAAAATTGACTGAAATGATAAGAGAAATTATAAAATATTTTTGAATGCAACACTTGTGAGAATGTCAATTAGAAAATAAGTGAATGAAGAAACATTCTCCATGAGACAAAACACATAAGTACAAATTCAATATTGATTTACTCAATGAAACAAAAGAACGGTTTTTATTTGGAGATAAGAAAGGGGCATAGATAGATAAATTTAGCCAACAATTCAACTGAACATCCTATATTAAGCTCCTCCCTTGAGTTAAGAATTATGTTATCTTTGAAGGATGCTAAAAAGAAAGTAGGATTTTCCTTCAAGGAATTATGTCTCCTGGAGACATAAATACAGTGGAGAAAGTGCTAGTCATAAATTCAGGAAGAACCAAGTTGAAATTTTTGCTCAAACCTCTGTATCCTCAAGCAAGTTTCTGTGTCATCTATAAAATGGGGATAGCAATAACATCTACCTGCCTTGGGTACTGGGGAGATTGAAATTAGCTAATATTTGTGAAGCAGTTTACAAGCCTTAAAGCATTATAAAAATTTTAGCTATGATGATTATGAAGATGAACACTATCAATCAAATCAATTGATTATTCTGATTATCCTTTTTTGATAGAATTTAAAGAAAATGTCAAGATAAGCTTGAGTCCTTCTTCTTCCTTTGAGTCATATCTAAATTTAAATGCATACTTCAATTCTGCTATAGCTCTCTTAGCACCTAACTAGGAATTCTTCCTCCATTAATTCTAGCTTGCAGTATTATCATATTTTCTTAGTCTCTTAATGATTCATATCCACATTTTTCCTTGAGTCTTCAATCACTCATCACCTTAGAATATGGAAGATTTTAATATATAAACTTTTATTGCACTCACAATATGTATCACTTACTTTTTTCTAACAGCTCACTTCCATTTTTCTTTCATGTATTTGATAAGGTGGGCTGTGCTCATGTTGCTTCTCTTGTATTAGCTATTAGTAGCAACTATGACACAGATTATTTAAACTCACTATGGATATTGAATATTGCATGTAATTTTTCTTTTTCCAAGATTATATTGTTTAATAAGCCAATGCCACATAACATCACTATAAGAGAATTTTTAAAATGGGTTTTACATAGCACACAGTAGTTTAGAATCAGTGAAGAAGTACAATCCCCCCAAAATCCAGTTAGGGTAGGATTACTGTACCTCTGTAACACCTGTCCAAGGTAGTGATGGAATAATAATTCAATAAATTGTTTGTCCAGTTGCATTTAAGCAATATGAGTTTTGGTTTGGTTTGGCTTGATTTTCATCCATTATTTTCTTCTAGTAGAGAAGGCTTATCCATTTTTATTTAAGTGACCTGGGCTGTCTTTAGAGAAAATTAGTAATGGTGTGGGCCTTAAATCACTGCAAAATCACTTGAACCTGGGAATCATTAAAGCTAAATTATACTGAATAAGAAATAACCTAGTCTCTATTTTCTTACCTTAAGAGCTCTCCTTAGCCCACAAATCTAAAACAAATTTAAATACACAATAAAATGGATTCAAAAGCCTCTGATTCAAAAGTCTCTTTCCAGGAATTGTCTGCATTTTGATCTTCACTTGTACAATTTACTTACTTTGTATACATATTTTGTATTTTTACAGATAAGTACAAAGATATTTTGTCCAGGGATCTTTACACATATTTACCGTACTTTTAAAGCTAGATAGGACCTCAGAGGTCCTCTAATCCAGATGAAGAACCTAAAGCCCAAATAGAGTGAATGACTTTTCCCACAGATAGCATGAGTAAAAAAAAATATTCAATTTTAGAATTGAATCAATTTCCTAATGACTACATATTGTTGAAATACAGTGTGGGATAGTGAACAGGAATTAGACTCAACACATTAATAAGCATCTATCAAGCATCTATGATGTGTCAGGCCCTGTATTAAATCTTGAGGATACAAAAAGAATTAAATATCTCTCATCTCAATAAGCTTACATTTGACAAAATGGAATACCTTGGATCTATTCTGGGCTCTGCTAGTAATAACTGTATACCATAGAATAAGTTTCCTCACCTCTCTAGGTATCAGTTTCCTTATCTATTCAAAGAAATAACACTGAGTTCCCTTTGAGATTTAAAATTTAGCACACTGATGTAAAATATAATATTGTATTCATTTCCTTTCTTTACTCCAGCTCTCTCAATTAAATCTGATCTATGTATTGTTATAAGATGAGGTACAGGCACACTATTCACAAACATAGCTGAAATATTGAAGGTTATTGTGTAGGAAGTATGATTCACAGTCAAGAACTTTTTCTTGTGTGAATTTTAGGTCTGACCCTTGGTAGCTTCATATTCTAACAAGATAGAGTGCAAACACCAGCAATCATGTCAAATGATGAAGTTGGTTGGTGATTTGTTAAAATAGCATCCAGATGAGATCACTAAATTCATTTTCCCCTAGCGACTAATACAGAATTCAAGGCCATATATTCAGAGGTGAGCAGTTATTATGTTAACCTACTGAGCTGTTTCAAATCTCTAAACTGCCAAGCTTATTTTTGTTGTATTGCCTCTGCAAAGGAAAAGGAAAACTTACCCAACCTTAAAATATTGACAGATTGTAAAGCACTTTCAGTAGTTTAAATTCTCTTGTTAAGTAAAATATTAAAACAACTTGAAAATCTAGGGAAAATGTGAGTTGCATTAATTGGATGGTTATGATCCATCATGTTACAGCTCATTGACAGAGGTTAAAATCTAGACCTCTTTGGAAGTAAAATCACAGCTTCCTGCTTGTCTTTAATGACAAACAGTTCTTGTTCAGTAAATACTTGGAAAGGTATGCAAGTTTTATTATAATATGTAACATAGATTCAAGCAAGTTGATCTAGAAAATCTATTCCAAATTTGAAGACCTCTATGCATCTGAATTCAGTAAAAACCAATAGTTCGAAAGATTCCAAGGATGTGTTTTTATTTCACTAGTCAATAAAAAGCATTTAATAAAATGGCATAGAAAGCAAACAGTAATACAGCATTTCTTCCATAAAACCAGGACATCCTTCCCTACAAAAACACATAGGATAATGAAGTAAGAAATTATACACATAGGATCAGCAAGTACTAGGAAGTGTATATGTATGTATGTGTGTGTATTCATATAAGATAAATATGAGCACATATATGTTGAGCACATATGAAGAGATCAAATGTAGTGGACTTAGTATTGTTCATATGTAAGGAACTCAAGTGACAAAAGTACATGTCTGAAAGCATATATGTATGAGGAACACCTGTAGCCAAAGTCTCTCTTTATGACAAATAATGTCTCTAGTGCTACAATGCTACAAATGTCTTCCAATGATATTGTCATGTTATTACCACCAGGCCAATTCCCCATTGAAATTTTTTTTTTCCTAGTTGCTGCTAGGCTTTCTTTGATTTCCCTGTCTGTCTTGTGGTTACTGCTAGGTTCAGCTGCACTAAACACAAGGTTGAAATTCTCAGTTTTAGTCTTCATCTAATCTTTATTGAAGGTATTTTTCATAAAAGGAGAATTGAGCTCTACTACTGTTTTTGTTTTGTTTTGTTTTTGTTTTGTTTGTTTTAATTTTTAATCTAGAGATTTTTTTACTATAATAAACTAGAAGGGAAAACAATAATATTGTGTGACTTTTCTCAAGGAAAAGTTGGCACAGAAGAAATCTCTCAGTTTCTGAGTTTTGATGACAATGAATACATTTTCTCAAAAAAAAACAGTTCTCCTTTAGGGGTACAGTTCATTGAAACACAGGACAAAAGTGGGGCCTTAAATAATTAATGTCTTAAGACTACACATTACTTTTTAACTTTAAACTTCCTGGTTACTAAAACAGTTTTTCCACTAAAAGTTTCCTTCTAATTTAGAAATTATTCATAGATACTTTCATAATTTTGGATTCTTTAACCACAGAAAAGCAAAAAAATGAAAGAAACAAACTGCTGATGAGAGCATGCAAGCAGAAAAGTTGAAAAGACTACACTTCCCAATAATCCATCCTCTAGAAGAAGTTACATCCAGGGTTAAATGTTTGGATGAAAGCTGAAAAGATTCAACTCTTCACCAATTGAAATGGAATAGAAGGAACATAATCAAGAGATATATCCCCAAAATATCCCTAAAACCCTAATTACTAATTCTTCTCAAGGAAGATGGCATTCTTCCAATCATAACCTAGTTCCTTCTTTCCTTCAAAGTAAAGTAATAGTCTACTTTCCACATCACAAGCTCTTCTAATGGAGTCAGTTTAATTCCATTAGTTAAGGACTTCCCCCAATTTTGAACAGAAAGTTGTCCCCTCAATCCTCTTCATATAACCCATCAGTAATTACAGTTTTAAATCAAGAGTTGTGAACCACTGATATGAGTTAGGGAGACAATCCCTTCTTATTAACATAGATAAAATGTGGCAGTCATTAATCGAGATATTACAAAATCTGTTACTCTCACAACTGGGGTCTGAAAATAAAAGCTCAAGAAGAGTTCCCAAAATGCTTTAAGCAATTAAGCCTCATTGGAACAAGTATATAACCCTTCAGGGTGACTGGTATGAAGAAGAAAATGTGAATGTGCATAAGAAAGATCTATTATATTTGCTAGCATTATTTAGAATTTTTTTCAGATATCATATTTCAATTCAATATTTTTCAGTGAAAATGAAATAAATGCATTGCATTAGTTACATTTCTCTACCATAAAGGAAATACACAAACTGTGGAAAGAGTTGAAGAATCATAGTGAGAGTCCCAGAGTTCTCACATACTACTTGGTGACCTTAGGCAAATTATTTAATTCTATGCACTTCATTTCTTCATCTGTAATGCAAGGTGCTGGAATTGGTGACCCCTTAATTGCTTTCTGGCTCCAAATTCATAAAACATTGCTTAAAGTCAAAGCATATGCCCATTCATTTAAAGTCAAAGACTTTAAAATTCTAGGCAAAATTCCCCAACAGATAAAAAGATGCTAAAGAATAATAACTAGATTGTTTTTAATACTTGCTTCCACTGTAGCAAATAGGATGATATTGACCTTACTCCAATCATTGTTGGCTTAAACTAGTTTTGTCCTGGGGGTGATTCACTCAGATCCAACACATTCCTTTTAGCCCCTCCTGATCTAAAGCACTTTTGTGAGACAAATTGTCTAGAATTAGAGATGTTGTCTCTGGCTACAGAGCAAGGCAGAGCTAATTTAATCATATATGGATATAATTTCTCACCTTACCCTGTTGGCAAAGCACTAGCCAGCTAAGTTGTGTGATCTTGTAAAGATATTTTTAAAAAAGCAAAACAAAAAAAAAGACCAAAAAAGGTGGTCCCAAAGATAACAGAAAGGAAGAATCTATTATTTTTTATAATTTTAAGGATACTATTCTAAACTTTCCAGCAATACTTTTAAAAAGTCCACCCATTTTCTATTTTTAAAATAGATATAGATTATCAATGTTATAATGGCTAGCATGTTAGGGCAAGAATCAAATAGACCTGCCTTTGAATCACATCTTTTAGCTTCTGTGATCTTGATTTGTAACTGATGGCAGTTACAGGAAGTATGATATAATGGGTAGCATAATGGATCCAGAAGCAGGTTCAAATGGAATAAGTCATGTAGAATGAGCCTCTGTTTCCTTTCCAAATGATATGGATAATGTGATTTATAATGATGATTCAAATGCAATATTATTTGCAAATTATTTTATAAATTTTAAAGGGTTTATAAATGTTTTATTACAAATACTATTATTATTATCATTGCTATTATTATAATAGTAACAGTAGCAGTAGCAGTTGTATTAGTCATAGCTGATAGAGCTTGGTAAGGCTCAAACGAGACATTTTTTCCAAAATTTTGTGAAAACCTTAAAAGCAATCTAAAAAGCAATCATTTTTTTTCAAACTTTACTGGTTAACATACTTAAAAAATATGTTGCTACTCGCACTATTTTTCATTTTTTTCAATTTTTTTCTCTAAATAATATCTGATCAATGAAAGAACAACCTGTTTTAGATTTGTTTTAAATGTAATATTCACGAATGCTTTGCCAATTTAAGATTTCATTTACAATATGCTTTTCTTTTTTCTGTATTTTCTTGAAATCCTGCAGAGGCTCACATACTATCTGTCTGAGGAATAATTTTGATGACCACCATACCATGAAATGCCAGCTGTACAGCTGGAATCACCCCCTTAAGAGAGAGGAAAAGCATATGTCAAACTGCCTTAACTATAGATCCTTCAGGCAAAATACATCCTTCTTTGGGCACTGTCAAGCACTTGAATAAATCAGAGATAAGTGGGTTAAAATGTCAGCACCCTGTGGGATTGAGAAAAACCTAGTGCTTTCCAACAACCCAGCAAAAGACTAACTGAACTACAACCAATTCTCATATTAAATAAAGAAAAATACTTTTTGAATTGTGAAGTCTTTAATATTGCTAAAAGACTAGAACTATTGTTATGAGAGATTAGGCAGGGTGATAGAAATAGTGGTAAAAGTTTTAAATCTCTGTTTATTAATAGAATTAATCCTTTTACCTCTAATGCATTTATCATAGCTTTATGGAATATGATGTTAGGATAGTAATTCTGACTCTTTCCAATTGAAAATAATTCTCCATATTCATAATACTTTTATTAAAAAAATAAGAAAGAATAGTTTCCCAAGATTTTTTAGTGAAAATAAGATCATGCAAGACAACAACTAAAGTCATGCCAGGTAGCCTTCAGGGTTAGTGTCAGTAATTGATCATCAATAACAGGATGCACTGACCTCACATCAACAAAATGTAAACTTCCATACTCATTGATAACATGCTTGGTTTTTTGTTTTAATTTATATTGTTTCTCTCTAAATTGTTTGACTTAGACAATGAGGAATGGAGACGGTAAATGAGCCACATAGTTGTGATTAACTTATGACCAAATACAGCTGGTTTCAATGTTCTTGAAAATTGAATTACTTTGAAGCTAAGGAGAAATCCCAAGATGTACTGAATAAGAATGATAATTAGAATTGTGAGCCATTTTCTTTTATAGACAATAAATATTTTCATTTCAACAGGGAACATTTCTTTTATTTTGAATTCTTCAATAAAATTAGATATTCCATCTTATTTCTCAACAATTTTCATTCAAAATTTTTGACAAGTCTTTAAGTTCTAATTACCAATAAGTTCTAGTTTGTTACAATTATTTTGTTTGCAAACTATTTTATTTTTAATTAAATATTTCTCAATTACATGTAAATATCTGCTTACTTTTTTATATTGTCAAAGAACACTCTTTCAGAAGGCAAACACTTTAATATTATTTATATGTGTGAATCTGTGCAAAATATATTTGCATATTGGACATGTCATAAAGGAAAACACTGATAAAAATGAGAAAGATTTAAAAGATGCTTTGATCTTACTTCAAAGTACATTAGTTCTTTCTCTAAAAATGGATAACATTTTTCATTATGGAGCCTCTAGAATTACCTTGAATCATTGTCTTGATTAGATTAGTTAAGTCTTTCACAATTGATCATCCTTACAATACTGCTGTTACTGTGTACAATTTTCTCCTGGTTCTGCTTGCTTCACTTTCCATGAGTCCATCAAAATTCTCCCAAGTTTTTCTCAAAATATTCTGCTCCTCAATTCGTATAGCACAAGAGTATTATCATAATCACATATCAATTTGTTCCTACATTCCCCGATTAATTGGCATCTTTTCAATTTTGAATTTTTTTGTCAATACAAAAAGAGATAGTTTAAATGTTTCTGTGCAAATAGGTCCTTTTCCCTTTAATCTCTTTGGAATGCATGCTTAGTAGGGGTATATCTGGGTCAAATGCGTAGTTTTATAACCCTTTGGGCACAATTCCAAATTGTTCTCCAGAATAGTGGAAGACAACCCACAATGAATTAGTTTCCCAATTTTTCCACCTTCTCTTTGTCATTTTCTTTTTTTTTTTTTTTGATGTTAGCCACTCTGATAGGTCTGACATGATATTTCAAGATATTTTAATGTGTCTAATATGTAGTGATTTAGTGAATTTTTATATGACTATCAATACCTGTGATTTCTTCTTCCAAAATGCCAGTTAATTTCATTCAATTATTTATCATCAGAGGAATAGCTCATTTAAAAAAAAATGAATTCGGCTCAGTGCCCAATATATTTAAGAAATGAAGCAAGAGATAATACCTATAAGTTCTTCCATGATCCTCTTTTGCTTTTAATTTTAATTGTATGTGTTTTCCTTATTCAAAAGGTTTTTAATTTCATGTGATCAAAATTATTCAATTTATTTTCCATGTTTTCTATTTGTTTAATCACAAACGTTTTCTTTATTCATAAATCTGCCAAGTACATTTTCCCACGCTTCCCCTATTTACTTACTATATCATGTTTTATATTTTTTATTAAAGCTTTTTATTTGCAAAACATATGTATGAGTAGTTCTTCAACATTGATCCTTACAAAGCTTTCCATTACAAATTCCCCCCACCTCCCACCCCTCCCCTAGATGGCAGGAAGTCCACTATATGTTAATTATGTTAAAATACTTGACAAATTGAATATATGTATACATATTTCCACACATCTTGTTCAAGAAAAATCATGTCTACAAGAAAAAAAAATCAGAGAAAGGAAATACAATGCAAGCAAACAATAGAGAGCATGAAAATGTTACGTATCATGCTTTATGTTTAAATCATTTATTCATATTGATCATATCTTGGTATGTGAAATGTTGGTCAGTGCATACTTTCTGCCAGACTGCCTTTCAGTTTTCTAACAATTTTTTGTCATGTGGTGAGTTTTTGGCCCAAAGGTTTAGACAATAATAGGGTGATATTTGCTATTGTATATTGTGTACCTAAGCCATTTCACTGATTTATTATTCCATTAATCAGTGGCAGATTGTTTTCATGATTACTGCTTTTTTAAATAAAATTTGAAATCTGGCATTCCTAGGACAATGTTTTTTCATATTTTTTCATTGATTCCCTTTATTGATAGTCATATAAAAATTCACTAAATCACTATATATTAGACAAATGCCAATTGAAATATCTTAAATATCATCTCAGACCTATCAGACTGGCTAACATCAAAAAAAGAAAAAAGAAAATGACAAATGCAGGAGAGAATGTGAAAAAATTGGGAAACTAATTCTTCGTTTGTGGATTGTATTCCACTATTCAGGAGAACAATTTGGAATTGTCCCCAAAGGGTTATAAAACTACACATTTGACCCAGATATACCCCTAGTAAGCATGTATTCCAAAGAGATCAAATGGTGAGGGAGCACATTTATGGTTTGTTTAATATCTTTTTTTTCCCTAACATAGCAACATAAGTATTCTATTTTTTCTTTTGTTGATATGGGCAATTTATGTTATTGGAAACATTCATTCACAGCATAGATTATTACCTTATGTCATACGAATGAGCAAAAATAATTTTTAAGGACTTTTAATAATTGCTGTACTTCAACTTCTTTGGTGGTGCATTTATCCTTTTCATTTTTGACACTGGTAATTTGTATTCATGTATCTATTTATTGTCAAACAAATTAACAAATGATATATCTAGTCATCATTTTTTTATGAAACAAGTTACTCATTTTCTTTACTAGTTCAATTTTTTAATGTTCAAATCTATTAATCTCTCTTCGATTTTAAGAATTTCCATTTTGATAATCAATTGGCAGGAGGGCTAATTTATCTTCTAGTATTTGTAGTTGCATTCCCAATTAATTCACTGAACTGTTCTTTCACTCTTTTATTGATATGCATGTCTGGCAACATAAATTTTCCCCTCTGTACTGTTTTGAATGAATTCTACAAACTTTGGAATGTTGTCTCATTGTCATTATATTTAATTAAATAATTGTTTCTATGATTTTATTTTTTTCTCCACTATTTCCTTTCTATTAGATTAGTTTGTATTTGTTGTTTTTAATACTTTCAGATAACATTGCTACAGCACTTTTTTGATAAAAAAAATTATTTATTCATGTGTAGTATTCTTAATCCATGAATTAGTGGACCTTTAATGAATGATTTTTTTCCCATTATGATGAGAAAAGAATGCATTTCCTCTTTCTGGTTTTTAGCATAGATATTTGTGATATTTTTAATCTCCTAATACTTTGTCAGTTTTTGTGATAGTGTCATATATAGCTGAGAAAAAGGTTTAGTACTTTCTATTCCCATTTAGTTTTCTCTAGAGATCTATCCCATTAATCAACTTAACTTCTATCATATATTTTATGGTTAGATTTTCCTAGTTTGAGAATAGAAAATTAAGATTCACCATTAATATGGTTTTATTGTCTTTTTCCTCCTGTAATTCATTTTAATTTTTCTTTTAAGAATTTAGATGCTATGATATTTGGTACACATAAGTTTAGTTTTAACATTCTTTATTGTCTGTGGAACCTTTAACAAAATGTAATTTCCCTACTTGTTTCTCTTTCAGTTATTTTTCTTTTGCTTTATCTGAGATCATGATTGTTACCATTATCTTTTTTTTTTTGTTTTTTTGTTCATTTATTTTTACTTTAGTTGAAGCTTAAGAGACCATGCTTCAGTGCTCTATTTAATTCTGTATATCTGTTTCAAGTATGCTTCTTGTAAACAAGATATTATTGGATTCTTATTTCTAATCCATTCTGCTATTCACTTCTACTTTATGGGCAAGTCTATCCCATTCATATTCACAATTATGATTATTAACTGTGCATTTCTGTTCATGTTATTCTCTTATATTTATCCTTCTCTGTCCCTCTCTCTGTCTCTTTCCCCTATCTAGCTTCTAAAATGTGTTTTGAAAGGGAATTCTGGAAGTCAAGATGGCAGAATAAGCAGTAAATCACAGTAACTCTCCTATATGCACTTCCAAACAAACATAAAATAGAACCCCCAAAATAAATTCCAAGATTGTAAAACTAGCAAAATAATGCAGTGAAACTATCTCTGAAGCAAAGAAACTTCAAAAATTGGCTAGAAGTGTCCTTCTTACTCATGTAAAAGAGGATCACAGGACAGGAATCAATCCAGCAAGCCAGCAGCAAGTCTCAACCCAACAAACCTGAGCCCCAGTGTGGTAGAGTAGACATACTTTAACACCTGAACCTCTAATGCTCTTTTGCATAGCCAAGGGAATGGGTAGATTTCAGTTGTGAAAATCACCACATGCTTCAATGTAACCCTGGGCAAACAAGAAACCTCAAGCTGCCAGAATGAATGTACTTCAGTGTGTCTTTGACAAAAGGTAGAAACACCCCATTGGCCTCAGCACTAAGACCCCTATTCAGTACCTGATAAACATCCAGGGTTTCAAACCCTTGGTACAAGAAGTCTGATGCATTGCCCCTTCCACTTGAGAACAGAGCTAAAATTTAAAAGAAAGGGAAAAGACCAAAAATGATGACCACAACAACAACAACAACATCAATAATAAAAGAATCTGACCATAGAAATTTATTATGGTTACAGGGAAGATCAATTCACAAACTCAGAAAAGGTAAAAAAAAAATGTCACCACATTAATGGGCAAAATCCTAAAGAAAACTGAAAAGCAGCCTCAAGCCCAGAAAGAACTCATGGAAGAGCTCAAAAAGGACCTTACAATCATATAAATGAGGGAAAAGAAAATTTAGTGAAATAAGTGAGAGTGATATAAAACAATTATGAAAAAAAAAGTCAACAGCTTGGAAAAAGAAAACGATTGCTTAAAACATAGAATTGGCCACTTAGGAAAAGAAGATACAAAAATCCATTAAAGAGCACAACTCCTTAAAAAGTACAGTTAGCCAAACAGAAAAAAAAAAGCAAAAGCTCCTTAAAAGTTAGAATTGGGCCCTGTGGAAAATAACAGTTCTATGAGAAATCAAGAATCACATGAATTCAACAGAATGAAAAAAAAAAGAAGAAAATATAAAAATAAAACTGGCAACTGGAACATAGTTAGAGAAGAGACAATTTCAACATCATTGGACTACCTGAATTTCCTACCTGACAGTAGAATGAATCAAAAACCACAGCCCTAGAATATGTTTTTAAAAGAAATACAATTAAAGTAGAGAGACACACTCATAATAAAGGTAAGGACCTGGAGAATAATGTATTATGCTTCACCTGAGGTTAATTTTTTTTTAATTTCTTAGGAACAGATTGGTTATGAGTGAATTCTACAAAACATTTAAAGAACAATCAATTCTTATACTATATTAATTATTTGGGAAAATAGGCAAAGAAGGAGTCCTACCAAACTCCTAAGTACAAAAAGTAGTTAGGCAATTACAGCACTATATTATTACCCGATATGACCATGTGAGATTTATGCCAGGCATGTTGGAATGGTTCAATATTAGGAAAGTTATCAACATACTTGACCATATCATGAAACAAACCAACAGAAATGATGTGTATCTCAATAGATGCTGAAAAAAAATTGATAAAATATAAAGAACTCCATCAAATCTCAAATGATGAATGGTCAAAATAAATGAACAAGCCATTTTCAAATGAAGAAATCAAAGTATTCTATGGGCATATGAAGAAATGTTCTAAATCACTTTTGATTAGAGAAATGCAAATTAAAACAATCCTGAGATACTACTTTACACCTATCAGATTGGCTAATATTGCAGAAAAGGAAAATGATAGATATTGTTGATAATATGGAGGAAGAGACAGGAAGAGAGGTTGAGAGAGTAGGAGAGAGGGAAGACTATAGGAGAGAGGGAGAAGAGGGAAAGGGAAGTAAAAGGAAGGGAGAAAGGGAGGGGGAGGGAGAAAGGGATGAGTGTAGTAATTAGAAGGTGATCCCTACCACATGCACAATTATACCAGCCCTGGCTACTTGTCTTCAGAAATACTGATTTTATTCATCCTCTAAATTCATTACATTTGTGACTAATTTTTAAGACAACATCACCTGTCACTGTTGGGTAAGTAAGGTCTATTATTGTACTAACCATATAATTAAGCTCCCTTTCTAGGATTGCTCACACAGTTGTACCAGACTACAGCTTCTTTTCCCATCTCCCCCTATGGGAAGCATTTCATTCCATTAGTATTCTCTGTCACTTCTGAAGAGCAATGTCATAACATAGTCTTTTGCTTTATGACTATTTGAAATATCAAGAGTAATTTACCTCTAAATTATAAACATTTGGAAATAGTCTCATAGGAAAGAGTAGTTAATGACTGCAAGTGGAAAGACCAATAGCGATGGCCTGCCTCCAAAATATACCAGTAAATACAGCATAAATTCTAAAACATCTATGATAAATCTTCAATTATGCTACAGACAAGAATTCTTATCATCACACTGATGATTTTATCAATGGAAACTCTTTAGAGGGCAGGATCAAAGGAGAATGAAATAAAGGTAAAAAGACATGACAAGAGTGGATCCAAAATGACAGAGTAAAGCCAGAAAGCTGCTTGGGCTCTCCTAATTTCCCTTGAAAAGATATGAAACCAAATCTATAAACAGAGTCTGACAGAATTAAACCACTCTCCAGTTCAAGATAGATTGGACAAACTTCAAGAATGGTCTCTCACTGGAATGAAAGGAGTGTTCAGCCCAGCTCAGAAAGAGTTTGGGAAAGATAGAGAGAGGGTCTTAATCACAGCAGATCAGCAATGGAGATGTCCTTGCTGTCCTTGCTCAGTAGTGAAGCAAAACAGTAAGGCCATACCCAGTCCCAGCTTAGAAGGCAAATTCTGGAGAACCTATTTCCTGGAGAGAGCATATAACACTATCTCCTGCAAACACATGGGGCCTCTGTGCTCAAAACCAAGGATCTGAAGTGGACTGCACCCCCTTGGAACAGAGCTCAACTATAAAAATAAAAGAAGAGAAAATACCAAAAGAAAAAAAAAGGACAATAAACCAAAAAGAACCTTGACCATAGAAAGGTGTTATGGTGACAGGGCAGACCAAATCCCCAGCTCAGATGAGGACAAAATGTCCACAGAGGAAATCTCAAACGGTAATATGAACTGTTCTCAAGCCCAAAGAGGTTTCTTGCAAGTGTTCATAAAAGACTTTAAAAGGCAAATGAGAGAAGTAGAGGAAAAAATGAGAAAAGAAGTGAGAGGAATGCATTAGAGAATCAACAGCTTCAAAAAAGGAAGCCAATTCTTTAAAAAATATAATTGGCAAAATGAAAAAAAAAAAAATAACTGAAGAAAAAAACAGCTTCAAAAGTAGAACTAACCAAAAGGAAAAAGAGATACAAAAGCTAACTGAAGAAAATCACACAATAAAATTTAGATCAGGGCAAATGGAAGCAAATGACTCTATAAGACATCAAAAATTGTTCAAACTAATAAGAATGAAAAAAATGGAAGAAAATATGAAATGCCTTTTTAGAAAAACAGCCAAACTGGAAAATAAGTGTAATAGAGACTATTTAAGAATTAGTGATCTACCTGGAGGTCATGACCAAAAAGAGGCTGCATATCATTCTTCAGGAGATTATCAAGGAAAACTGTCACAACATTTAGAAACAGAGGGGGAAATAGTAATTGAAAGAATACATCTATCATCTTAGAAAGAGATCCATCAAAGGAAATGCCAGTAAAAGTGGAGTTTTACAAAACTCCAGAATTATAATCTCAGGAAAAAATATAAGCTGTCAAAAACAATTCAAATATCAAGGAACAACAGTTAGGATTACTCAGGATTAGGCAGCTTCTACAATAAAGGATTGGAAAGCCTGAAATACCATATTGCAGAAGGCAAAGAAGTGGGGTTATAGGCAAGAAGTAACTACCCAGTGAACCTAAGTATTATCTTTCAGGGGAGGAGATGGAACTTCAGTGAAGTAAGAGACTTTAAATCATTTCTATTCAAAAAAACAGAACTGAACAGAAAATGTAATCATTAAACAGAGGACTTACTTTCCAAGTTGGAGTCAAAATGACTGAGTAAAGTTAGAAAGCTGCTGGAGCTCTCTTAGTTTCCCTCAAAAACCACATAAAACCAAGCCTCTGGACAGTCTGGCAGAAAGAAACCACTCTCCAGTTCAAGATAGACTGAAAAAAGTTCAAGAAAGATGAATCTCAAGGAGGGAGGGGGGTAAATGGAGCCAAGATGGTGGAGTGAAGACGACTCTCTGTGTCCTCCTCTAACCTTCTTTCAAACCAACAGCAGATTAAGCCTCTGAACTGATTTTTAAGTCAAAGAACCCACACATATTTGGACTACAAAACATTTCTTGCAGAAGGTACCTTTGAAGAGCTCCATAGCATGTCTGTTTCAGTAAAGCAGGAGGTCGGGCAGTTTGGAGGGCATAGCTCTGGGAGAGACAGGTCAGGAAGATGGGAGGGACTCAGCATGGCAGATTCTAAATACCTGGAGAATCTATCTGAGGCTCTTGGGACACAGCCCTGATTGCCGGCAGGTGCTCTGGCAGATCTGCCTTTTGTAAAAGGCAGTTTGTAGCCCATTGCAAATGCTGGTCCCAGCCCAGAGAGCCCAGCACCAGAAGTTAATTAGCCAAATTTCCCCAGTGCAAACTACCACAGTCCCTACTTCTCTCCTTTATAGAGACCACCAAGACTTAAAAAATGAGTAAGAAACAGAAAAGAGCTCTCACCATAGACAGCTTTTATGGATAGAAAGAAGGGCAGACCTCAGATCCTGAGGTTCCTAAAGGCAAAGCAACTCCAGAGGAGGCCACAAAGGCAGACATGCCCTGGTCCCTCTTTCACAAGGCTTTCCTGGAAGACTGCATAAAGAATCTCAAAACAGTTAGATGAAAAATGGGGAAATGAATGTAGATCAGTGCAAGAAGGATATAATGCCCTCCAAAAAAGATATGATAAAGGCACCAATTCACTGAAAAACAAAATTGGTGAATTGGAAAAAGTCTTCAAAGAACAAAAAAATTCTTTTGGCCAGTTACAAAAGGAGCTAAAAAAGGTAACTTAAGAAAATAATACTTTAAAAATTAGAATTGAACAAATGGAAGTGAATAACTCAATAAGACTTCAAGAATCAGTCAAACAAAAACAAAAAAAAATGAAAAAAATAGAAGAAAATATGAAATATCTCCTAGGAAAAACAACTGACTTGGAAAATAGATCTAGGAGAGACAATCTTAGGATTATTGGACTTCCTGAAAGCCATGATGAAAAAAAAATAGAATCTAAACTCTATCTGCCAGGAAATCTTGAAAGAAAATGCCCTGATGTTTTAGAGTCAGAAGGCAAAATCAAGATCAAAAGCATTCACCGATCACCTCCTGAAAGAGACCCAAAATTAAATCCCCAAGGAATATCTTGGTTAAATTTAAGGACTACTGCAACAAGGAAAAGATATTGCTAGCAGCTAAAAAGAAACAATTCAAATATTGAGGAATTGTAATTAGAATCACACAAGATCTGCCAACCTCCACATTGAAGGATCAAAGGGCCTGGAACCAGATATTGCTGAAAGGCAAAGGAACTTGGACTACAGGGAATAATAACCTATCCAGCTAGAATGAGCATTATTTTACAGGGAAGAAGATGGGCATTTAATGATATAGGTGAATTTCACCTGTTTCTAAAGAAAAGACCAGATCTAAACAAAAAATTTGATCTCCAAACACAGAACACAAAAGAAGCATAAAAAGGTAAAAAGGAAAGAACTCTTGAAAACTATATTTCTACTATGGGTATACTCAAAGAATGGGGGTATAATTTGATTTTATATGATAAAATGGAAAAGAAATTAGAGGTAGAAGGGCTATCATACTGGAAAAAGAGGGGAAATGAAGTAAAATAAAGTAAAAATAAAGAGAGATAAGGTAATATAAGGTAAAATCTCATGAAGAGGCAAAGGAAATCTAATATAATTGAGGGAAAAAAGAGAGAGCAATGAGCATTGTGTGAATCTTACTCACATCAGATTGGGCTCTAAAAGAGTATATCAGACACATTTGGTTTCACAGAAAAACTTGTCCTTCCTTATAGTGAAGTAGGAGGGAAAGGAGGAAAAGAAAGGGATAGATTAATAGAAGGGAAAATAGAAGAATCAGGCAACAGGAGTAAAAGAGGGGGAAAGGTTCAAAAAGGGGGAAGGACTATTTGGGAGACGGGGTAATCAAAAGCAAAATACTGAGGAGGGGGGAAGGAAGAAAGGGGAAAGGAAAGAGAAAAACCTAACTTGGGTAAATATGATGGCAGGAAACACAGAATTAGTTATTTTAACTATGAATGAGAACGGGATGAACTCTCCCAAAAAGCAGAAGCAGATAGCAGACTGAATTAAAAACCAGAATACAACAATATGTTGTTTACAAGAAACACATCTAAAGCATAGAGACACATACCGGATGAAGGTAAAAGGCTGGAACAGAATCTATTATGCTTCAGGTTAACAAAAAAAAGCAGGGGTAGCAATCCTAATCTCAGATCAAGTAAAAGCAAAAATAGCACTAATCAAAAGAGATAAAGAAGGAAACTATATTTTATTAAAGGGTACCAGAGATAATGTAGCATTATCAATACTAAATATATATGCACCAAGTGGTATAGCATCCAAATTCCTAGAGGAGAAATTAACAGAGATTCAAGAAGAAATAGACAGTAAAACTATAATAGTGGGGGATCTCAACCTTGCTCTCTCAGAATTAGATAAATAAAACCACAAAATAAATAAGAAAGAAACTAGGGAGGCAAACAAATTGTTAGAAAAGTTAGGTATGATAGGTCTTTGGAGAAAATTGAATGGAGACAGTAGGGAGTTTACTTTTATCTCTGCAATTCATGGAACTTATACAAAAATTAACCATGTATTAGGGCATAAAAACCTCAAAATTAAATAATCTAATTTTAAAGAAGGAATGTGTGAAAGAGCAAATCATAGACACATTCAATAATGAGACCATAATGAGACAACATACCAAAATTTGTGGGATACAACCAAAGCAGTTATAAGAGGTAATTTTATATCTCTAGATGCTTACTTGCCTAAAATAGAGGTAGAGAAGATCAATGAATTGGGCTTACTATTAAAAAAAACTAGAAAGAGGACAAATTAAAAAGCCTCAATTAAATGCCAAATTGGAAATTGGGAAAATAAAAGGGAAAATTAATAAAATGGAAAATAAGAAAACTATTGAATTAATAAATAAAACTAAGAGTTGGTTTTATGAAAAAAACAACAAAATAGATCAGCCTTTAGTTAATTTGATTAGAAAAAGGAAAGAGGAAAATCAAATTGTTAGTCTCAAAAATGATAAGGGAGAACTTTCTTCCAATGAAGAGGAAATTAGAGTAATAATTAGGAGTTACTTTGCCCAATTTTATGCCAATAAATTTGATAATCTAAATGAAATGGAGGAATATCTACAAAATTATATATTGCCCAGGTTAACAGAAGAGGAAATAAATTACTTAAATATCCCCATTTTAGAAAAAGAAATATAACAAGCTATTAACCAATTCCGTAAGAAAAAATTTCCAGGGCCAGATGGATTTGCATGTGATAAATATTCAAAGAATAATTAATTCCAATAGTATACAAACTATTTGAGAAGATAGGGACAGATCTTATTCCTTCTATGAGACCCATATGGTGATGATAGCTAAACCAGGTAGGGTGAAAACCGAGAAAGAAAACTATCGACCAATTTCCCTAATGAATATTGATGCAAAAAATTTAAATTAGATATTAGCAACGAGATTACAGAAAGTCATCCCCAAGATAATACATTATGACCAAGTAGGATTTATACCAGGAATGCAGCACTGGTTCAATATTAGGAAAACTATCAATTTCATCAATAACCAAACTAGCAAAAATCATATGATTAATTCAATAGATGCAGAAAAAGTATTTGATAAAATCCAACACTCATTCCAATTAAAAATACTAGAGAGTATAGGAATAAATGAGCTTTTCCTTAAAATTATCAGTAGCAACTACTTAAAACCATCAGCAAGCACTGTATGTAATAGAGACAAACTAGAACCATTCCCAATAAGATCAGGAGTGAAACAAGGCTGCCCACTGTCAGCATTACTATTTAATATTTTATTAGAAATTATAGCTTTGGCAGTAAGAGAAGAAAAAGAGATAAAAGGAATTAGAGTCGGTAATGAGGAAAGCAAATTATCACTCTTTGCAGATGATATGATACCTAGAGACTCAACTAAAAAACTACTAGAAACAATTCACAACTTTAGCAAAGTTGCAGGATACAAAATAAATCCACGTAAATCATCAGAATTTTTATATATTACCAACAAAGTTCAGCAGCAAGAGATACAAAAAGAAATTCCATTCAAAATAACTGTTAATAGTATAAAATATTTGGGAATCTATCTGCCAAATAAAAGTCAGAAACTATACAAACTAAACTACAAAACACTTACCACACAAATAAAATTAGACCTAGTCAATTGGAAAAAAAATCAAGGGCTCATGGGTAGACCGACTGAATATAATAAAAATGACAGTATTACCCAAACTAATTTACTTATTTAGTGCCATACCAATCAAACTCCAAAGAAATTATTTTACAGATCTAGAAAAAATAGTAGCAAAATTCATTTGGAAGAACAAAAAGTCAAGAATTTCAAGGGAATTAATTAAAAAAAAAGACTGATGAAAGTGGCCTTGATGTACCAAATCTAAAACGATATTATAAAGCAGCAGTCATCAAAACCATTTGGTAGCGGTTAAGAAATAGAGTAGTCAATCAGTGACATAGGATAGGATCACAGGACAAACTAGGCAATAACTATAACAATTTAGTGTTCAATAAATCCAAAGACCCCAGCTTTTGGGATATGTACTCACTATTTGACAAAAACTGCTGGGAAAATTGGAAACTAGTGTGGAAGAAATTAGGGCTGGACCCACACCTAACACCATATACCAAGATAAGATCTAAATGGATTCATGATCTAGATATAAAGAGTGATATTGTAATCAAATTAGAGGAACATATGATAGTTAACCTCTCAGATCTGTAAAGATGGAATAAATTTATATCCAAAGAAGAACTGGAACTCTTAATTGAACACCAGATAGAAAAAATTGACTATATTAAGTTAAAAAATTTGTGTATAAATAAAACTAATGCAGTCAAGATTAGCAGGGAAGTAATAAATTGGGAAATCATCTTTACATTTAAGGGTTCTGATAAAGGTTTCGTTTCTAAAATATATAGATAATTGTCTCATTTTATAAGAATTCAAGTTACTCTCCAATCAATAAATGGTCAAAGGATATGAACAGACAATTTTCAGATGATGAAATTTAAACCATTTTTCGTCATATGAAAAGGTACTCCAAATCAATTTTGATCAGAGAAATGCAAATTAAGACAACTCTGAGGTACCACTACACACCTGTCAGATTGGCTAAAATGACATGAAAAGATAATGACGAATGTTGGAGGGGATGTGGGAAAACTGGAACACTGATGCATTGTTGGTGGGACTGTGAACGCATCCAACAATTCTGGAGAGTAATTTGGATCTATGCTCAAAAAGTTATCAAACTGTGCATACCCTTTGACCCAGAAGTGTTTCTATTAGGCTTATATCCCAAAGAAAACTTGGACTATATGATGATCTATTCTAATGGATATGCCTCTTTTCTTTTTTTTAAATTTTATTAATACTTTTTATTTGCAAAACGTACGTATGGGTAATTCTTCAACACTAACCCCAACAAAGCTTTCTGCCCCAAACCCCCCTACTCCCCACCCCTCCCCTAGATGGCAGGATATCCAATACATGTTAATTATGTCAAAATACTTAAGAAATCGATGTATACTTATTTCCACACATCATTTTTGTGCAGGAGAAATCGTATCTACAAGAATTATCAGATAAAGGAAATACCAGCAAACATCAATAGAGAGCATGAAAATGATATGTTGTGGTCCACATTTCACATCCCTCTCTCTGGGTGTATATGGCTTTCTTCACTGAACAATTGGAACTGGTTTGAAGCGTTTCATTGTTGAAGAGAGTCATGTCCATCAGAACTGATCATCATATAGTATTGTTGTTGCCGTGAAAAATGATCTCCTGGTTCTGTTCACTTCACTCAGCATCAGTTCATGCAAGTCTCTTCAGGCCTCTCTCAAATCATCCTGCTGGTCGTTTCTCACAGAGGACATGCCTCTTTTCAACAATAAAATGTTTCAAACTGTTTCCAGTTGTTCAGTAAAGAAAGCCATATACACTCAGAGAAAGTGATATGAAATGTGGACCACAACATAATATTTTCATGCTCTCTATTGATGTTTGCTTGCATTGGGTTTCCTTTCTCAGATTTTTTTTCTTGTAGATATGATTTTTCTTGCACAGCAAGATAAGTGTGAAAATATGTATTCAATTTGTCAACTATTTTAACATAATTAACATGTAGTGGACTTGTTGCCATCTTGGGGAGTGGAGGGGACTAGGGGGGAAAATTTGTAATGGAAAACTTTGTAAGGGTCAATATTGAAGAACTGTCCATACATGTGTTTCGCAAGTAAAAAGCTTTAATTAAAAAATAAAGATCAATCTCATTGGGTTTAAAAAGGTGTTCAGTCCAACTCAAATAGATTATGGGAAAGTTGGTGAGAATTCTGAATCACAGTAGGTCTTTATCACATCAAATCAGCAACTAAGTCCTTCAGTGCTGGCTCAGTAGAGGAGCAAATCAGTGAGTAGCTTCCAGTCCCAGCTCAGAAGGCAAAGTCTGGGAAACCAGGCAGTTTAATGACAAAGCAGTCAAAGCTACTCCATACAAACACAAGGGGCCTCTATGCTTAAAGCCAAGCCCTCAGAGTTGTACAGCACCTCTTATTCCCTGGGAGCAGAACTCATCATTACAAGTTTAAAAAGAGGAATTGCCAAAAGAAAATGAGAAAGAAACAGAAAAGAACCTTTACCACAGAAAGCTACTATAGTGACAGGGCAGACCAAAACACAAACTCAAACTAGAACCAGAATGTCCACAGAAGAAATCTCAAAATGTAATATAAATTGATCTCAAGCCCAAAAAGGCTTCTTGGAAATGTTCATAAAAGACTTCTAAAGGCAAATAAGACAAGTAGAAGAAAAAATGAAAAAGGAAATGGGAGGTTTGCATGAGAGAGTCAGCAGGTTGGAAAAAGAAGGGAAAAAATGTCTAAAGAAAACAACTCCTTAAACAATATAATAAACCAAATGGAAAAAAAAGATACAAAAGATAACTGAAGAACACCACACATTAAAAACCAGAACAGGCAAATGAAAGCTAATAACTTTGTGAGGCTGCTAGCATCAGGCCAAACAAACTAAAAGAAATGAAATAATAAAAGAAAATATGAAATAGTTTGTTGGCAAATACTGGACTTAAGAGAATCATAGAAAAACAAACAGGAGGAAATATATATACACACACACACAATTTAAAGGTTAAACAATTTATATCCCTAGATGGGAATATTATATCTTTAACTTTTTAAGAACTGTTAGCTATTCCTGGAGCAGTCAGAGGGGGACATCACATGGACAGAGGGAGTGGATGTGAATGGACTGTGATGTGATGATATCAAAGAAACAGGAAATTAGTGAATTGGGCATGAAACTAAAAAGCTAGAAAAACACAAAATAAAAAGCCCCAATTAAATACCAAATTAGAGATTCTGAAACTTAAAGGAGAGATTAATAAATTGAAACTAAGAAAATTATTGAACTAATTAATACAACTAAGAATTGGTTTTATAAAAAAAAAAACTTTTGGTTAATTTGATTATAGAATAGAAAGGAAAAAAAAAACAAATCAAAAATGAAACAGGATGAACTTGCCACCAATGAAAAAGGAATTAAAGCACTAATTATTTGCCTACCTGAATGGCAGTAAATCTGACATAACTGAAATGGATGAATATTTACAAAAATAAATATCCAATTGTTTAGGTCTGATTTTATTTGTGTGGAAAATGTTTTGTAGTTTAGTTCATATAGTTTCTGACTTTTCCTTGGCAGATAGATTCCCAAATATTTTATCCTATCATCCGTTATTGGGAATGGGATTTTTTTGTATCTCTTGCTGCTAAATTTTGTTAGTAATATATAAAAATGCTGATGATTTATGTGGATTAATTTTGAATCCTGCCACTTTGCTAAAGTTGTGATTTGTTTCCAGTAGTTTTTTAGTTGAGTCTCTAGGGTTCTCTAAGTATACCATCATGTCATCTGCAAAGAGTGATAATTTGGTTTCTTCATTACCTAATCTATTTCCTTTTATCTCTTTTTCTTTTCTTATTGCCAAAGCTAACATTTCTAATACAATAATAAATAGTAATGGTGACAGTGGGCAGCCTTGTTTCACTCCTGATCTTATTGGGAATGGTTCTAGTTTGTCTCCATTACATATGATGCTTGCTGATGGTTTTAAATAGATGTTACTGATCATTTTAAGGAAAAGCCCATTTATTCCTATAATCTCCAGTGTTTTCAATAGGAAAGAGTGTTG
>JAJPUD010007945.1:6657-91865 GCA_023553655.1 Myrmecobius fasciatus | reverse complement strand
CAGGACGGCCGAGGCCCGGCGGCTCCCCAGGACGGCCGAGGCCCGGCTCTGGCTGGGGGGGTAGGCGGGCCTCTAACAGAGTTCGGTTTTAGTAAAGAGAATTGGAAAATTAGCAAGCATGCAAAGATTCGTCCATACCCCCTGCCCCAGAGCAAACTTGAAAAAGAAACCCCCCAGCCTCTGACCCGAACTGCTGCCCAGTTCAGTTCCTCCCACTCTAGTGAGCTCCCAGATCTAAAATGAGACGTGAAGCTACTAAGCGGAGAGACTGCTGAGGAAGGAATAGTCCCTTTTTTCATCTTTCTCTCCCCCCCCATGACTAGCATTTTGCAGTTGATTCCCCAATTGCAAAGAGGATGGGATACGGAGGCAGAGGGCCTGCTCTTCTTGTTCCTGCTGGGACTGCAAGGCGAGCATCGCCCCTTCCCCCTCAGGTTGGGGGGGACGTTAGGGGGGAATGTCAAAAGCTGACCACGTGACCATGGGGGGCACAAAGCAGATTGAATGAAGTCAATCGAAATCAATCACGGCACAATAAGCAGGATGAGGTGACATTTGCAAATGGTGTCATGTGTGTGACCCTGGGGGTTCTCACAAAAGGCTTAGTGACTTCTGACCTACTGAATCTTCAGGGTCCCTGAAAACACTCTTAGATTCTGGGATCGCTCCCCTGCCGCCTTTGCCCCATAAAACACTCTCGCACTCAAGCACAGTCTCTTACACACACTGTCACTCTCACACCTCCTTACATACACTCACTCTGCCTCACTCATACACTCACACTCTTGTAGTCTCTCACACTGTCTCACACACACTCTTGCACACTCGCACATTGTCACACTCTGATACTCACACTCATATACTCACTCATACACTCACTCGCACATTCTCTCCTGCACACTTTCATACACACACACTCCCATACTCTTTCCACATTCTGTCTGTCTCATACTTTCACACACTCACTCATACTCAGTCTCACTCATGCATAGTCTGCACACTCAGTCACACACTCAGTCACTCACACATGCACGCTCACACTCACTCTCACATGCTCATGCTCTCTTGCACACACACACACACACACACTTGCACACTGTCCCATACTCTCATATATTCATACTCTCATATACTCACTCAAACACTCACACATACATTCTCTCCTGCACACTCTCTCATACACACACTCATACACTCACACACTCCCGGTCTCACTCTCCACATTCTCTGTCTCACAGTCTCATACACTTTCACACACACACTTTCACACACTCAGTCTCTCACACTCACTCTCTCAGCGCTCTCACACACATGCACGCTCTTGCACACACTATTGCATGCTTACATGCTCTTGCACACTCACACTGTCACACATTCACTCTGTCTCTCACACGTACTGTCTCACTCTCACAGATGCGCACACTCCCACACTTGCACACACACGCACACACACTCTCTCACCTGTCTCACACACGCACACACTCTCTCACCTGTCTCACACACGCACACACACTCTCTCACCTGTCTCACACATGCACACACACTCACCTGTCTCACACATATTCTCTGTGTCTGACTCACACTCTCAGTCCCTCCCTCTCCCTCCTTCACTCCTTCCTTCTCTCTCCCTCCTTCCCTCTCCCTTCCTCTCTCTCTTCTATTCTTCCCTCTCTGTTCCTTGACTGAAGGGCTCACCAGCTCATATCTATGGATTTTTATCTTGGTCTCCCTCTTTCTTTATCCATCTTTAGTTTGATATATTTCTTCCTCGGTATCTCTCCAGGTAATTGATGCATTGAATCATTGGTGATAGTTTCAAAGAAATCGTAATGAAAAATCTGTCCACCTCCAGAGAGAGAACTGGCAAACTCTGAGTGGAGATTTTCACTTTATTTTTCTTTCCTTCTTTTGCAAATAACTAATAAAGAATATTTCTATGTGATGTTACGTATACAATGGGTATCATTTCTTGCTTTCTCAATGGGTGGAGGAGACTCTGGATGGAGAGAGAATTTGGGGTTCAAATTTTAAAAAACAAATGTTAAAAAATACATATCTATCTATCTATCTATCTTGAGCTAGCCCACCCTCTTTCTATGTCTGTTTCCTTTTATTATTCTCTATACCTCTAGTTCTGTACATCTATGTAGTTCTGTCTTTGTGTATACACACACATACACACATATATATATATCTTTCTACATATGCATTCATGTGTGTATCTTATTTTCATCCAGATCTATGATTCCTATAGCATTGATACTGCTAGGGAGAAAACCTCTTGATCAAAGGAAATAAGCACATGTTAGGCAACTTAAGTCTTGGAAAATTGTACAGCACATGGAGATATTAGGTGGTTTACCCCAAATCATACAGCTAGTATGTGTTAGGGCAAGACTGGTTCCCAGGTATTTCTGACTACAAAGTTGTTTCCATCATTTATCTGCACACATACATAGTTTTACATAAACATATCAGTGTATTACTTTCTCTGTGTGTCATGTATTTTGTTCTCTGTGTACACAACACAGAGATACAGCTGAACATAGTAAAAAAAAATTATGTTCAGTAGATCCAAAGATCCCCAATCCCTGGAAAAAAAGGACTCAATACCTGATATAACTATTAAAAACAAAAACTGGAAAGCGGTCTGGCAGAAACCAGGTTGGATTACGTGTAGAGTATTGTATTGAATTCTGGTTACTACTTTGTAAGAGGAATGTTGACAAACTTCAGAGAATCTAGAGAAGAGGCTCAAAACTACCTGACAAGATGTGATACATGTGGGGATGTTTTTGCTTAGGGAAAAATAAGGGGACATGTAATTTCTATCACAGTATTGGAAGGGCTGTCATGAGGGAAGAGGCATTAGATCTATTCCTTTATCCCCAGAGAGGAGGTCACTGAGTAGAATTATAGAGAATTCTATAAATAAAAAATATGAAGCATAAGGAAAAATTTCCTAATGATGAGCTGATTCAAAATGGAAGGAAATCACAGGCTGTGGAGGTAGCAGAGAACTTAAAAGATCATTCACTCCAACTACCTTGCCTTACAGATTAGGAAAGACTTATAAATAATTTGTCTAGAATCATACTAAAGGTAAATAACAATGTTGAGATTTGAATCCAGATGATTTATTTGCCCTCATGAAATCTTCATTCCAGCCTAGTAACTACTCCCCATATGTATGCTCCAACATTTAATTTTCACATCATTGTCTTATGCAGACTTGGCCCCTGTATGGAATTCTCTAGATCGTCACCTTTTCCCTGTCAAATCTCTATTTTCTTTCAAGAGATAGATGCTACCTCCTAAGGAGGTCTTACTTGCTTTCCTCAGTCATTAGTGCTTATTCCTCCTAAATTTAATTGGTCTCTCTTTGTGTAGATTACTCATTTGGTCTTGATTTCTTATCTCAGTTTTTTTAAAAATATCTAATCATTTTTTATACTTCTACCTCCCTGAACCACCTCTACCACCTATTGAGAAAACAAGAAATATGATATTAATTATATGTAGAATCACACAAAAATATATTTCTGTAACAGTCATGTTCTGAGAGGGGGGAGGGCAAGAAAAAAAATTGCTTCAGTCTTATTGTTCTCTATAATGGTTGGACTAGTTCACAGCTATACCAAAGTGTATTAGTGTACCTATTTTTCTATATTCCCTCCACATTTTTATTTTCTGTCTTCTTGGCCAATCTGTAGAGTATGAAGTGGTACCTCAAATTGTTTTAATTTAAATTTCTCTATTAGTAATTTAACGAATTTTTCCTATGGCTTCAATGGTTTTGTTTGTGCAAATTTTTTATATTTTAAATAATATCTATTTTATTTCCTCTGAACTTCTCTGTCTCTTGCTTGCTTGGTCATAAACTCTTCCTTTATCCATGGATTTAATAGGTAATTTTTCCCCATGCTTTTCCAATTTGCTTATGATATCACTCTTTATGTCTCAATAATGTACCAATTTTGAGCTTATCTTACATGGTGTGAGATGTTGGTTTCTGCCTAATTTCTGCCAGGCTACTTTCAAGTTTTCCCAGCAGTTTTTGTCAAATATTAACTTCTTGGCCCAATACCTTGGATCTTTGGGTTTGTCATATACTAGATTACTATGGTCATTTATTTCTATATATTGTGTACCTAATTTCAGCATATTGTGTACCTAAAGTCTTTTGATCAAGCATTCTATTTCTTAGCCAGTATCAAACTGTTTTGATAATTACTGTTTTGTCCTATACTTTGAGATCTGCTCTTGCTGGACCTTCTTTCATTTTGTCCCCATTGATATATATATATATATATATATATATATTTGCTTTTTGCTGAGGCAGTTGGGGTTAAGTGACTTCCCCAGGGTCACACAGCTAGGGAATGTTAAATGTCTGAGACCAGATTTGAACTCAGGTCCTCCTGACTTCAGGGCTGATGCTCTATCCACTGCGCCACCTAGCTGCCACCCCATTGATATTCTTGACCTTTTTTTTTAATCTCCAGATGAATTTTATTTTTTCCCCTAGTTCCATAAAATAATTCTTTGATAGTTTGGTATGGCACTGAATAAGTAAATTAATTTAGATAGTATTGTCATTTTTATTTTATTAGTTTAGCCTATTTATGAACAATTACTATTTCTCTGTTTAGATTTAAAATACACACACACACACACACACACATATAGATAGATAGACAGCAGCTAGGTGGATAGTATACCAGGCTTGTAGTTGAGATGTCCTGAGTTCAAATTCAGTCTCAGACACTGTCTGACCCCAGGCAAGTCACTTACTTTTGTTTACTGCAGTGTCTGTAAAATGTGCTAAGGAAAGAAATAGCAAACCACTCCAGTATCTTTGTTAAGAAAACCCCAAGTGGAGTCATGAAGATTCAAACATGACTGAAATTACTGAACAACAAAAAATTGTTTAGATCTGTCTTTATTTTCATGAAAAATGTTTTGTAATTGTGTTCATATAGTTCCTGGATTTTTCTTGGCAGGTAGACTCCGAAGTATTTATAGTGTCAGCAGTCATTTCAAATGGAATTTCTCTTTCTCTTTCTGGGTTTTCTTGGTAATGTGTAGAAATGATGATGATTTATATGGACATATCCTTCCAACTTTGCTAAAGCTGTTAATAGTTTTTACTAGTTTTTTGGTTGATTCTCTAAATAAATAAATATCAGAAAAGAGCGCTAGTTTTCTTTGTTGTCTATTATTCCTTCAATTTCTATTTTTTTATCTTACTGCCATATTAGCATTTCTAGTACAATATTAATAATAAAAATACATCCTTGTTTCTTGCTTGGTTTTAGATATTACTTGTTTTAAGAAAAAGTTTTATTTGTTCCAGTGCTTTCTAGCTTTATCAGTTATACTTTATCAAAAGATTTTTCTTCATTTATCCTAATCATAATGATTTTTGTTGGTTTTAGTACTGCTGAAATCATTATATTTATAATTTCCGTTATAGTGAATGAGGCCTGAATTCCTGTATAAATCCCACTGAGTAATAGTGTATGATCTTTGTGCTGTACTCTCCTTGATAGTATTTTATTTTAGATTTTTTGCATTAATGTGCATTAAGGTAACTGGGCTGTAGTTTTCTTACTATGTTTTTGCTCTCTCTGGTTTTGGGATCAAAACTATATGTGTATCATAGAAGAAATTTGGTAGGATTCCTTCATTATTCCCTCATTATTGTTTTTCAGTCCTGTCCAACTCTTCATGACTCCATTTGGGGTTTTCTTAACAAAAATACTGAAGTGGTTTATTATCCCCTTCTTCAGCTCATTTGACAGATGAGGTGAGGTAAACAGAGCTAAGCAACTTGCCCAAGGTCACACACCTAATAAGTGTCTGAGGTCATATTTGAACTCAAAAAGATGAATTATCCTGATTCCAAGCCTGACACACAATCCACTGTACCACCTAGCTGCGTTGACTCTTTCATTATCTATTTTTAAAAACCGTTTATATAGTATTGTGATTGATTGGAGGTTTTTAGTGTTTGATAGAATTCACTTCTAAATCCACCCGATCCTGGGTCTTTTTTTTTTTTCTTAGCTCATTTATAGCTTGTTCAATTTATTTTTTCTAAGATAGAACTGTCTAAATATTCTATTTCCTCTTCTGTTAATCTGGGCAATTTATGATTTTTTTGTAAATATTTGTCCATTTCATTTAGATGATCAGTTTTATTGACACAAAATTGGTCAAAGTAGCTCCCAGGAATTGTTTTAATTTTATTTTCATTGTTTGTATATTCACCCTTTTCATTTTTATGCTGGTAATTTGTATTTCTTTTTAATTAAATTAAACAATGGCTTGTTTAATTGGTTTTTCATAAAGCCAGCTCCTGGTTTTACTTATTAGTTCAATTTTTTTAACTTTCAATTTTAGTAATCTCTCTTTTTATGTTCAAGATTTTTAACTTGGTATTTAGTTGGGGGTTTTTAATTTGTTCTTTTTCCAGTTTTTTTTTAATTGCATGCCTGATTGGTTGATGTGAGCATTTTCAGATATGAATTTTTTCCAAAGTACTGCTTTGGGTACATTTCACTAATTTTGGCATTTCTGTCTTATTGTTGAGTCATAATTTTTAATTAAATTATTGATGAATTTTATGGTTTATTCTTTGATCCATTGATTCTTTAGGATTAAATTCTTTAGTTTGCAATTACTTTTTAATCTCTCCTTCCAAGGACCTTTTTCAAATGTAGTTTTTATTGCATTATAGGCTGAAAAGGGTACATTGAATATTTGTTTCTCTGCATATGTTTGTGAAGTTTTTATGCCTTAATACATGGTCAGTTTTTGTGAAAGTGTCATACACAGTTGAGAAAAAAGGTATACTCATTTTTATTCCCATTCATTGTTTTCCAGAGGGCTAGCATCTAAATTTTCTAAGATTATATTCATCTCCTTAATTTCTTTCTTCCTTTTATCACTAGATTTATATCTGAGAGAAGTAAATTGAGCTCTCCCACTAGGATAGTTTTACTGTGTATTTCCTCCCATAAATTAATTACCTTTCCTTCAAAATTTGGATGTGATGCCCATTTGGTATATATATGTTTAGTAGTGATATTGGTAGTAGTGATATTTAGTACTACTCAGCAAAATGTAATTTCCCTGATTCTCTTTTACTTTGTCTGAGATCATGATTACTTCCTCTGCCTTTTTTACTTCAGATGAAGTATAACACATTCCACTCCAGCTTCTGAAGTTTGTCTTTCTGTTTCAAATGCCTCTTGTAAATCAGTTAGATGCTGGTTTTAATCCATTTCCATTTTATAGGTGAGTTCATTCCAGTCATATTCATGATGACTTCCAGTCTTATTCTTTTCTCTTTCTCTTTTTTCTTTTCTTACCCTGTTCCCTCTGCAAAAGCCTTTTTTGTTTCTGACCACTACCTTTTTAATCTACCTTCTTTCCTTTTCTCTCCCTTTTCCTTGCCTACTTCCCCATTGGATAAGACAAATTTCCATATCCAACTGTCTGTATATCTTCTTCCCCTTTCAGTTTAGTTGAGAATGAGGTTCAAGCATTGCCTGTTTCCCTCTCCACCCTTCTTTCTGCCTTCTCCCAGTACATTATTTTTTCTCACCCTTCTATCCTTCTTTTGAAATTATCCCAATATAATAGACTCACATCCATCCCCCATATCTAAGTAGACTCCTAACTGCCTTAATGATGGTAGAATTCTGAGGGGTTACATATATCATTTTCCCATATAAGGATGTTAAGAGTTAACGTTAAGTCCCATATGAGTCCTCACTCTTTTACCTTTTTATATTTATTTTGAGTTTCAAGTTTGAATGTCATATTTAATATTTAGCCTTTGTCTTTTCATTAGGCATCCTTGAAAGCCCTCTCTTCCTTATCTCAGTTCCTCTCTCAATTATACTTTTCTCTCTGCTCTTTAAATCTTTTAAGTCCTTGTGGTTATCTGTATTTCTTTCTAGCTCCTTCTTTGTATCAATATATCCTTCTAAGTAGCCGTGTATTGCATTACCATATAATAGTAATAATAAAAATGATAATTAGCATTTGTATAGTACATATTATATGCCAAATGCTTTTACAGATATGATCTCATTTCATACTCACAACCATACGGGGAGAAAGGGATTATTATTATCCCCATTTTACAGATTAGGTCACTGAGGCAAGCAGAAGTTAAATATCTAGACCTGAGTTCATGATGGCTCTGTCTTTGTCTCTCTCTAGAATAATAATAATCAACAGTGAACTTATCTAATAGTATTTATATAGTGCCAACTATGTGCCAAACACTGTTCTAAGTACTTTACAACTATTATCTTATTTTATTCTCATAATCCTGCAGAGGTGGTTGTTATTATTATTCCCATCATACAGATGAGGAAACTGAGCAAAGAGAAGTGAAATGACTTGGCCACGATCACACAGGTAGGAAGTATCTAGGTTCACATTTGAACTCCTGTCTTCCTCACTGTAGACCCCAGGGCTTTATCCATTGTGCAATCTAACTATCCCCAGAGTATCTGTGTCTGTTTATCCTTTCATATATCTAGCTCCCATCTTTCTTGCATTCTATATATATGTGTGTGGATGTTATATAAACAGGAAGAGAGAGATCTGTATCACTTCCTGGTCTCTTGAAGCTAAGATCAAGTATAGCTATAGATATATCTCATCTCTAGATATATCTAAATCTCTGTCTCTATATGTCTCTATATCTGTCTCTTTACATCTCTCTAAAAAGATCTATATATTCTTATGTATCTTTTTCCTCTTTCTATATCTACCTTTAGCTGTCTCTGTGTGTATCTAACTTCATTAATAATATGGCTTCTTGGCCTATTTGAACTAATATCAATTATAAGTGCCAATCTACAACCTCTGAACCCCTCAGAAAATGAGAAGAGTGAATTTGCTGCCACTGGTTACGGCACTAGATATTGGGCAGGTGACTCACGGCGTGAGGTTATTTGTTTCATTGGACATTTCCTTGGTGATATGATGAGAAACAGAATTAAGCATAACTCCTGACTAAAGACCAGATTGCTAGTATTTGCTAATGTTTAGCTCTATAGAGGGGAAGTTTGGTAATGAGGGTACAGGTAACATGCAGTTCCAGTTGCAGCTAGCCTCCTATTAGTTGTCTGTGATCAAGTCCAAGCTGAGTTGAGGGTAGTCCATAGTATTTTAACCATGTGGTTTGATGATAGCACCTTGGTTCCAAAAGAGCAGAGTAAGGTGGAAAAAAAAGCTTTTCAGCATTTTATAGACCTCAGCTAGTTGAAATAGCAGATCAAGGGAAAGTATATTTAGTCACCTTGATGGCCTCAGCCTCTATCTTTTTGTGAGGCAAGCCTCCTTTACATGGCTTGAAAACTTAGCATTTTATCCACAGAGCCAAGTTGGACTGTGTCCCTTTGAATATAAAGTTAGATGTGGCTCTGGGGAAAAGCATTGCCATTGGTGATGGGGCACCAAATAAAACATTCTCTCCTAGATCCTTTGTAATTACAACCTCCACCTGAGCAGGACTATCACTCTGTCTCGATGCCATTCTAAATTAATATAAAGGTGATAAGAGTGCCAGAGGCCACCCAAATTCAGAAAAATCTTTCTGGAACTAAAGGAGACACTGGGACCAATTCTTATCATTTTAGGCCATAGTCATTTACTTCAATGTGCCCTCTGAGAATAGATACTTTGCTTTCCAATTGGCCATGGTTGGCAAAACAATAATGTTTCAAATAAGGTGCCAGCATCTTGCCCAGGACAGTTTATACAGTAATTCAGTGACGGAGGTTTAGAAAAGTTCAAACCTGGGCAATGAGTCTGTTTTCCAGATTAAGAAGCAAGAACTATGGCATCCTTTTTAAAAATTCAATGTTATTTTATTTTCAGTTTCAGATTCTTTCCCTCCCACTGTCCCCTCACTACCCATTGAGAAAGCAAGAAAAACAAAACCTGTACAAACATGTATAGTCATGCAAAACAATTTGCTATATTAGCCATATCCAAAAAAAGCTTCAATCTGTACTCTAAACCTGTTGATTCTCTATCTGGAGGTGGACAGCTTATTTCATCACAAGTCCTTTGAAATGGAGGGTTATTTTTTTCATCAGAGTTACTAAATCTTTCACACTGGTTATCTTTACAACAGTGCTGTTACTCTGTAGATTGTTCTCCTGATTCTGCTCACTTCACATCAATTCATATTTTCCCTGATATCTTGGAAGTCGGGCCCCTTCAAAGTTTAGTATGACACATACTTTCCAGTTTTTTGTGGTCACCTAAAGAGCTGCATTAAAAAAGTGTGTGTGTGTGTGTGTGTGTGTGTGTCCTTTTTCTTTTTCTCTTTCTCTTATTTCTTTGGAATATAGATCTAGCAATGATATTCCTGGGCCAAAAATTATACAGAATTTCATAGTGTTTTGTGCATAGAGAACTCTTTTATATGGTTTGGATTTCTTCCTCTGAAAACTGAGTATTAGGGGGGAGTGGTCTTATGAGAAAACTTACTGGGGCAAGATGAAGCTATTTGGAGCAGTCACATATACACTGAGCTTATCACAAGAAAAAGACAGTACATGGAATGAATATATATGAAAGATAAGGCTTTTCTTTTTTACCAAATTAGCAACACATAACTATTTTTATTTCTTAACCAATAAGCAAATTACTAATTGTATTTTATGGGGATACCACAGACATTCTTACTGTTTTTGTCTTCTGTTGTCATTATTGTTAGCAATTACTCCGTGTGTGTGTGTGTGTGTGCGCACACATTTTATGTATTAGGTAACTTTCATTGGTCATGAATTATCGTTTTATTCAGAATGAAAATTTCCTGTTGGAATTAGTGTGATATGATGATGATTTAACATTTGCTTTTTCAAACATTGAGCTAAAATTAGGACCTAATATTTCTTTTTTTATTTATTAATACTTTTTATTTGCAAAACATATGTATGGGTAATTCCTAAACATTAACCCTTACAAAGATTTCCATCACAAACTCTTTCCCCCCACTCCCCACCCCTTCCCTAGATGGCAGGATATCCACTACATGATAATTATGTTAGAATACTTAAGAAATCGAATATATGTATAATTATTGCCACACATCATTTTTTGTGCAGGAGAAATCGTATCTACAAGAAAGAATAATCCGATAAAGGAAATACAATGCAAGCAAACCTCAATAGAGAACATGAAAATGTTATGTTGTGGTCCACATTTCACATCCTTCTCTCTGGGTGTATATGGCTCTCTTCACCGAACAATTGGAACTGGTTTGAAGCATTTCATTGTTTTTTTTTTTTGTTTTGTTTTGTTTTTTATTAAAGCTTTTTATTTGTATAACATGTATGGGTAGTTCCCCAACATTGATCTTTACAAAGCTTTCCATTACAAATTTTACCCCCAGTCCCCTCCCCTCCCCTAGATGGCAGGAAGTCCACTACATGTTAATAATGTTGAAATACTTGAGAAGTTAGAAGCATTTCATTGTTGAAGAGAGCCATGTCCATCTGATCCTGTATAGTATTGTTGTTGCCATGAATAATGATCTCCTGGTTCTGCTCATTTCACTCAGCATCAGTTCATACAAGTCTCTCCAGGCCTCTCTGAAATCGTCCTGCTGGTCGTTTCTTACAGAGCAATAATATTCCATAACATTCATATACCATAATTTATTCAGCCACTCTCCAATTGATGGGCATCCATTCAGTTTCCAGTTTCTAGCCACTACAAAAAGAGCTGCCACAAACGTTCTTGCACATGTGGGGCCCTTTCCTTCTTTTATGATTTCTTTGGGATATAAGCCCAATAGAAACACTGCTGGGTCAAAGGGTATGCATAGTTTGATAACTTTTTGAGCATAGCTCCAAATTGCTCTCCAAAATGGTTGGATCCGTTCACAGCTCCACCAACAATGCATCAGTGTCCCAGTCTTCCCACATCCCCTCCAACATTCATTGTTATCTTTTCCTGTCATTTTAGCCAATCTGACAGGTGTGTAGATGTTGTCTTAATTTGCATTTCTCTGATCGATAGTGATTTGGAGCATCTTTTCATATGACTACAAATAGTTTTAATTTCATCCTCTGAAAATTGTCTATTCATATCCTTTGACCATTTATCAATTGAAGAATGGCTTGAATTCTTATAAATATGAGACAATTCTCTATATATCTTAGAGATGAGACCATTATCAGAACCCTTAAATGTAAAGATAATTTCCCAATTTGATGCTTCCCTCCTAATCTTGTCTGCATTAGTTTTGTTTTTACAGAAACTTTTTAACTTAATATAATCAAAATTATCTATCTGATGTCCAATTAAGAGTTCCAGATCTTCTTTGGACATAAATTTATTCCATCTCCACAGGGCTGAGAGGTAAACTATCCTATGTTCCTCTAATTTGGTTATAATATCACTCTTTATGGACCTAATATTTCTAATTTCTTTCTATGTATCTACCTGCTATAATCATAATAATAGTAGTAATAATAACTAATAAATAACAGTTTCAAGTTTACAGAGTATTCTATTAGCAGCACATTTGATCCCCATAATAACCCTTCAAGGTGTAAGTGCTTTTATTAACTCCTTTCTACAGATAAAGAAACTGAGGCAGAGGAATTAAAAGGGTTGTCCAGGATTACACAGCTTGTGTTTCAGGAAACTTTCCTATTCAGGTCTTCCCACCTCCAAGTCCAGTACTTGAACCTGCACTGTACCACTGAACTTCCTCAATCTTTCTAAATGTCTCCTTTTCTCTAGGTTTCCATGTCTAGCTATCTTGCATTTTGTGCGTGCACATATACATGCATGCAAACATATATACACATACACATATACTCCATTATCTTGAGACTTCCTATGAAACCACAGATTGAGTCCATGATATGGACTATGATGACAACATTTCTCTATTCCTTTAAGGTTTGCAAAGTGCTTTATAAATATTCTCTCATTTGATCCAGCCTTTTTCAGATCCCTCCTAGTAACTGCTTGGTAATGATTTTGTATTTGGTGCATATTGACCTATGGGTGGATATTTCATTCCTCTTCACTAGAAAATAGGGGTCCTGGCAATCTAGGCAATAACCTTAACAATTTAGTGTTTAATAAACCCAAAGAACCCAGCTTTTGGGATAAGTACTCCCTATTCGGCAAAAACTGCTGGGAAAATTGGAAACTAGTGTGGAAGAAATTAGGGCTTGACCCATACCTAACACCACATACCAAGATAAGATCTAAATGGGTTCAAGATCTAGATATAAAGAGTGACTTTGTAAGCAAGTTAGAGGAACGTAGGATAGTTTACCTCTCAGACCTGTGGAGATGGAATAAATTTATGTCCAAAGAAGATCTGGAACTCCTAATTGAACACCAGATAGATTTTGATTATATTAAGTTAAAAATTTTCTGTACAAATAAAACTAATGCAGACAAGATTAGGAGGGAAGCATCAAATTGGGAAATCATCTTTACATTTAATGGGTCTGATAAAGGCCTCATTTCTAAAATATGTAGAGAGTTGTCTCATATATATATAAAAATTCAAGCCACTCTTCAATAGATAAGTGGTCAAGGGATATGAACAGACAATTTTCAGATGATGAAATTAAAACCATCTCTAGTCATATGAAAAGTTGCTCCAAATCACTACTGATCAGAGAAATGCAAATTAAGACAACTCTGAGGTACCACTACACACCTGTCAGATTGGCTAAAATGACAGGAAAAGATAACGATGAATGTTGGAGGGGATGTGGGAAGACTGGGACACTGATGCATTGTTGGTGGAACTGTGAACGGATCCAACCATTCTGGAGAGCAATTTAGAACTATGCTCAAAAAGTTATCAAACTGTGCATACCCTTTGACCCAGCAGTGTTTCTACTGGGCCTATATCCCAAAAAGATCTTAGAGGAGGGAAAGGGACCCACATGTGCAAGAATGTTTGTGGCAGCCCTTTTTGTAGTGGCTAGAAACTGGAAACTGAAGGGATGCCCATCAATTGGAGAGTGGCTGAATAAATTATGGTATATGAATGTTATGGAATATTATTGTTCTGTAAGAAACGACCAACAAGATGATTTCAGAGAGGCCTGGAGAGACTTGCATGAACTGATGCTGAGTGAAACGAGCAGAACCAGGAGATCATTATACACAGCAACAAACAATATCATTGTTATCAAATTGATGATCAATTCTGATGGACATGGCTCTCTGCAACAAAGAATTGTCTCAAACCAGTTCAGTGAAGAAAACCATATATACCCAGAGAGAGGGATGTGAAATATGGACCACAACGTAACATTTTCATGCACTCTATTGATGTTTGCTTGCATTGTGTTGCCTTTCTCTGGTTTTCTTTTTTTTTTCTTGTAGATAGGATTTTTCTTGCACAACTTGTCAAGTATTTCAATATTATTGACATGTAGTGGACTTGCTGCCATCTAGGGGAGGGGAGGGGACTGGGGGTAAAAGTTGTAATGGAGAGCTTTGTAAAGATCAATGCTGGGGAACTACTCATACATATGTTATACAAATAAAAAGCTTTAATAAAAAAAAAGAAAAAGAAAATAGGGGTCCTGGGCAATAGAAACTTTCCTTCTTGTCTTTGTCTCCCCAGATCCCTAGTGGAGGATTTGGCCCAAAGAGGGCACTTAATGCTTGATGATGGATTGATTAATGGGGTTGTGTGACCTACTGTAGGATTGGTAATATTACATTTATTATTAATGGATATAGAAATCACAAATGCAACCTCTGTTTTGAAAAATTGCTTTACTAAATAGAAGAAACATTTGTATCAAATGTAGTTGGTTTCTTCTGTGCTCCCACATCAAAAGATTATAATGTTAATTTGATTGAAAAAATTGAAGGCCATTTTTTGAGAGCTCCCTGTTTTCCCTTCTCCTTCATCACACTTGCTTACCTTTTGCCACTAACTCCTCCTTCACCTCCCCATCTCACATAATGAGAAGTACTTTCTATATATAAAAAGAAGAAGAGCTGGGGGCTAGATGGCACACTGCATCATGCTGGGCCTGGAGTAAGGAGGAACGGAGTTCAAATTTGGCTTCACTTACTAGCTATGTGACCACTTAGTCTCCGTCCCAGTTTCTTCATCTATAAAATGGACTTAATAACTGCACTTATGCCTACTCCTTAGAGTTGTTGTAAGGATCAAATGAGGTAATTATTTGTAAAGTGCTTATTACCACACAGGTACTATGTATATGTTGGTTATTTTTTTTATCTGCTCCAGTGGATTACCCCCCCATATACAGTGATCATACTCCTTGTCACTTATCTTCGGTCCCTCTTTCTCCCCTGACTCCTTCCCCACTGCCTACAAACAGGCCCATGTCTCTCCAATCCTGAAGAAAAATCCTCACTTGACCCATCCATCTCCTCTAGCTTATGGTTTCATCTCTTCCCTTTTGGGGTTAAAATTGCCATCTACAATTGGTGCCTCTATTATCTCTTCTCACACTCTTCTTAACTGTATAATCTGGATTCTGACCTCATCATTCATCCAAAGCTGCTTTCTCAAGTTATCAATGATCTCGTTGTTGCCAAATCTAATGACCTTTTCTCAGTTTTCATCCTTCTTAACATCTGTAGCCTTTGACGGTAATCATCACCCTCTTTTCTTTGATTACCTCTTCTCTCTAGGTTTTTGTGATACTGATCTATCCTGGTTCTCCTCCTACCTGACTGCTTCTTCTCAGTCTCTTTTCCTGAATCTTTGTCTAAGTCATGCCCAATAACTATGGCTCTCGATAGAGTACTTTTCTCTGTACCCTCTCTATTGTTATTTTTTGATGATCTTATCAGCTCGTATTGTTTCAATTATCTCTATAAATATAATTCTCAGGTCTATTTATCCAGCCCCGACTTCTCTCCTGAACTTCAGTCTCACATCTCCAATTGCCTTTCTGCCATCTCAAAACTAGATTTCCTGTAGCTATCTTTAAAATTCAATATGTCCAAAACTGAACTCATTATCTTTTTTCCAAGATCTGGCCCACTTCCAAACTTCTCTATTACTGTCAAGGTGAATACTGTCCTCTCATTTCTATAGGCTCAAAACCTAGATGTCATCCTCAACTCCTTGTTTTCTCTCATCTTCTATAGCCAATTGATTGCCAAGGCCTGTCAATTTTATTTTACTTAAAACATTTTTATTTTTAATTCCAAATTCTCTTCAAGTCCCACCCATTAGAAAGGCAAGCAATACGACACCCATGTAGGTTAAAGCATATATTTTCCCACTTTATATTTTTCAACAAAGCACTTCCATATCCACTTTCTTAAAAAAATATATATATATGTATATATATACATACATATATATATAAAGTGGGGAAAATATATTCTTCAATCTACAATCAGAATTTAGCAGTTCTCTGTGTAGGTGGATAGAATTTTTCATTAAAAGTCCTTAGGAACTATCACGGATCATTGTATTGATGAGAATAGCTAAGTCTTTTACAGTTGATTATCATCACAGTATTGCTGTTATTATGTGTAATATTATTTTAGTTCTGTTCACATTACTTTGGATCAGTTCACAAACATCTTCCCCGGTCTTTCTGAAAGTATCCTCATTGGTATTTATTATATCACAATTGTATTCCATTGCAGTCATATACCACAGCTTGTTCAGGCATCCCCACAATTTTCAATTCTTTGCAACCACAAAAAGAACTACTCTAAAATTTTTTTCTAAGTGTGTGTCTTTTTCCTTTTTCTTTGATCTCCTTGGGCTACAGACCTAGTAGTAGTGTTGCTGGATCAAAGGGTATACAGTTTGATAGCCCTTTGGGCACAGTTCCAAATTGTTCTCCAGAATGGTTGGACCAGTTCATAACTTCAGCAATAGAGCATTAATGTCCTGATTTTTCCACATCTCCAATATTTGTCATTTTTCTTTTCTGTCAGAAATCTTTCATTTGTGAGGTGGCACCTCAAAGTTGTTTTAATTTGTATTTCTAATTATTAGTGATTTAAAACATTTTTTCTAATGCCTACTTTTTTACTTCTGAAAACCGCCTGTTGATATTCTTTGAGCGTTTATCAATAAATGGCTTTTATTTTTATAAATTTAGCTCAGTTCCTTAAACATTGGAGAAGTGAGACCTCTTTGAGAGAAACTTGCTTTCAAGTGTTTTCCCTAATTTTCTGCGTTCCTTCTAATTTTGGTTATATTGGTTTCATTTTTGTGACATTTTTAATTTCATGAGATCAAAATTATCCCTTTTACATCCCGTAATGCTCTATTTCTCTTGTTTGGTCATGAACTCTCCCCATAGTGTTTTGTTTTGTTTTGTTTTTTGTTTTTTGTTTTTTGTTTTTTTGCTTTTTGATGAGGCAATTAGGGTTAAGTGACTTGCCCAGGGTCACACAGCTAGGGAATGTTAAGTGTCTGAGACCAGATTTGAACTCAGGTACTCCTGACTTCAGGGCTGGGGCTCTATCCACTGCGCCACCTAGCTGCTCCTCTCCCCATAGTTTTAACAGGTAATTTTTTCTATGCTTCCCTAAAAGTTGCTTATGATATCATCAACTTTGTCTAAATCACATGTCCATTTTGACCTTCTCTTGGCAGACAGTGGGAAATGTTAGTCTATGCCAAGTTTCTGCCAGGCTGCTTTCTGGTTTTCCCAGGAGTTTTTGTCCAATAGTGATTTCTTGTCCCAATAGCTTGCTTATTTGGGTTTATCAAACACTAGGTTACTGAGGTCATTTATTTCTATATTGTGTGTACATAATTTATTGTACTGACCCACCACTCTATTTCTTAGCCGATATTAGATTGTTTTGAAGATTACTTCTTTGTAGTGTACTTTGAGGTTTACTCCAGGTAGGTCCCCTTTCTTCATTTTTATTTTCATTGATTTCTGAATATTCTTGACCTTTTGTTCCTCCAAATGAATTTTGTTATTATTTTCTAGCCTTCAAAATAATTTCTTGGAAATTGGATTAGTCTAACACTTAACAAGTTAATAAATTTAAGTAGTATTGTCATTTTATTATATTGGCTTAGCCTAAGAGCAGTTAATATTTTTCTTAGTTGTTGAGATCTTTTTTTGTATGAAAAAGTATTTTGTAATTGTGTTCATGTGGTTCCTATGTGTGTCTTGGTAGATAGGCTCTGAAATATTTGTCTGCAGTTATTTTAAATGGAATTTCTTTCCCCCTTCCTGCTGGGCTTTGTTGCTAATACGTAGAAATGCTGATGATTTGCGTGGATTTATTTTATATCCTTGCTCCTTTGGTAAACTTAATTTTTTTGATTAGTTTTTAAGTTGATTCTCTCAGGCTCTGAGTATACTGGCATATTATCAAAAAAGTAACAATTTTGTTTCCTCATTGCCTGCTCTTATTCCTTCAATTTTTTTTCTTGTCTTATTGCTATATCGAGCATTTCTAGTACTGTATTGATTAAAAATGGCGATGATAGACATCCTGCTCTTACTGGGAAGACTTTTAGCTTATCCCCATTGCAGATAATGCTTGCTCTCAGTTTTAGGTAGATAACTTCTCTCTTTTTTTTTTTTTAAAGCTCCATTTTTTTCAATGCTTTCTAATGTTTTAATAGGAATTGGTGTTGCATTTTGTCAAAAGCTTTTTCTGCATCTATTGAGATATGGTTTTTGTTAATGATGTGCTTAGTTATACTCAGAATTTTCATAATATATTGCTGTAATCTCCTTGCTAGTATTTTATTTAAAATGTTTGCATTGATATTCATAAAGGTAATTGGACTATAATGTTCTTTCTCTGTTTCTGCTTTCTGGTTTATATATTAAAACCATGTTTGTGTCATAAAAGCAATTGGATATAAATCTCAATTGGTCACAATGAATCATCTTTGTAATATATTGCTATAATCTCCTTGCTAGTATCATATTTAAATTTTTTGCATTGATATTCATAAAGTTGAGCTATAATGTTCTTTCTCTGTTTTTGCTTTATGGTTTATGTATTAAAACCATGTTGGTGTCAAAGAAGGAATCTGGTAAAACTCTTTACCTATTTTTCCACATAGTTTTTATGGTATTGGAATTAGTTATTTTTTCCAGTGTTTGGTAGAATTTGCTTGTAACTTTATCTGATTCTGGTTTTTTCCCTCCTCAGGGAGCTTATTTATCAAATGTTGAATTTATTTTTCTAAGATAGGGTTATTTAAGTAGTCTTTGAGCATTTATCAATAAATGGCTTTTATTTTTATAAATTTAGCTCAGTTCCTTAAACATTGGAGAAGTGAGACCTCTTTGAGAGAAACTTGCTTTACAAATGTTTTCCCTAATTTTCTGCATTCCTTCTAATTTTGGTTATGTTGGTTTCATTTTTGTGACATTTTTAATTTCATGAGATCAAAATTATCCATTTTATGTCCTGTAATGCTCTATTTCTCTTGGTCATGAACTCTCCCCATAGTTCTAACAGGTAATTTTTAACATGCTTCCTTCCCTTCTGTTAATCTGAGCAATTTAAAATTTTGTAAATATCAATATATTCCATTTATACTGGTTTTTATTGGCATACTATTGGGCAAAAATAGCTCCTAATAATTGCTTTCATTTCATCTTCATTGGTGGTGAATTCATCTTTTTGATGCTGGCATTTTATCTTCTTCCTTTTTTAAAAAATAAAATTATGTATTGGTTTATTTTATTTTTTCATAAAACCAGATGGTTTTAGTTAATTTTTTTTAAATTTCAATTTTATAAATCTTTTGATTTTCGCATTTACTTGGATACCTTAACTTTATTTCTCTACTTTGTAAAATTAAATGCTCAATTGGTTGATCTTTTTCTTTTATTGATGTAAGCATTATTTAAAAGTACAAAATTTCCCCTATATACTGCTTTAGGTGCAACCCACAAAATTTGCTGTTTTCTCATCTTGTCATCTTTAATGAAATTACTGCTTGTTTCTGTGTTTTGCTCTTTGATCCATTCATTCTTTAGGATTAGATTATTTAGTTTCTAATTAATTTTGTACCCATACTTCAAAGGCCCTTTCTTAAATTTAATTTTTATTGCATTATGATCTGAAGAGAGTACATTGAATGTTTTTATCTAATTCTGAGAGGGTTAAATTGAGGTCCCTCATTAGCATAGTTTTATTGTTTCTATCCTCCTGTATTGATTTAACGTTTCATTTAGGGATTTGGATACTATGTCATTTGATGCATGTTTAGTGTTAATATTAAATTATTGGCTATGGTACTTTTAAACAAAATGTTATTTATAAGAATACAGGCCATTACCAAGAGATCATTATTTGCGGCAACAACAGTACTATATGAGGATCAGTTCTAATGTACATGACTCTCTTCAACAATGAAATGCTTCAAACCAGTTCCAATTGTTCGGTGAAGAGAGCCATATACACCTAGAGAGAGGGATGTGAAATGTGGACCACAACATAACATTTTCATGTTCTCTATTGAGGTTTGCTTGCATTGTATTTCCTTTATTGGATTATTCTTTCTTGTAGATATGATTTCTCCTGCACAAAAAAATGATGCAATAACTATACATATATTCGATTTCTTAAGTATTCTAATATAACTATCATGTAGTGGATATCCTGTCATCTAGAGGAGGGGAGGGGTGAAAATTTGTAACAGAAAGCTTTGTAAGGGTTAATGTTTAGGAATTACCCATGCATATGTTTTGCAAATAAAAAGTATCAATTAAAAGAAAAAGAATACAAGCCATTTCCCAATTAATAAGTAGTCAAAAGATATGAATGGGCAGTTTTCAGAGTAACAAAGCTATCTATGCTCAAATTCACTTTTGATTAGAGAAAGGCTTATTAAAACTCTGAGGTATCACCTCATCTGTCATCTTGGCTATTATGACACAAGGAAACTGACAAATCTTAGAGATGATGTGGGAATATTGGAACACTAATGCACTATTTATGTAGTTGTAAACTGCTCTAACCATTTGCAATTATTCCCCAAGGGCAGCCAAACTGTGCATACCCTTGAACTAAGAATACCAGTACTAGGACGTTATCCCAAGAGCTAAAAGGACCACTATGTTCAAAAATATTTCTAGCATCTCGTTTTGTGGTGTTGAAGACGGAAGGTATACTCGCCAACTGGGGGACGGCTGAACAACTTGTGCTATATGATTGTGAAGGTACTATTGGTACAAGAAATGAGCAGGATACTTTCAGAAAAAACTGGAAAGGCCTACATGTACTGATGGAGAACACGGTCTATAGTAGCAGCATTATTGTACAATGATTCAAGACAAGTCTAAAGGACTTAAGATGAAAATCTGTCCATCTCTATACATAGAACTGATAGTCTGAACACAGAGTGAAACATTTTATTTTCTTTTTCAGTGTTTTCTTACATGACTATACATGTATAACCTAAATTGCTTGCCTTCTCTATAAAGGGGGGAAGGAGAGAATTTGAAATTCATACCTTTTGAAAAAATTATTTTTAGGAGAAAGTTTTCAGGGTACTACCTTAAATAGGTACCAGCGAGCAGGCTGTCACCTGCCATCCCAGCTCCCTTTTAAGGTAACTGAATATGTATCAGCTAATTATGAGAAAATGCCCTTTATAACACTCCCTCTACCTACCACATCAGAGGAAACAAGGTGGGCCAATCAAAACTTCGAGGCCAAATAGTAATGTGTTTTTCCCTTTTCTCCTCAGCTTCAACTTGCCTTCTGACAAGCACTCTTCCAGAAACTGTGTTTAGCTTGCCCGCCGGAGATACAGGTGCTGACCGACACAAAGACAGGGCATTGCAGAAGACTGCTGCCTGGATTCCTCCATCCTGTGACCTGACCAGTTGTATCATTCAGTAACACTCTTAAAAAGGTAACTTACTTAGTTTGCCATTACTTGCCATGCTATAACATTTGTTCCTAAATGATGAAAGAGAAGAGGCCATTCTGCTATTTGGTTTGGGAAGTTGCCTCCTCCAATCCAAGGTAAGGGACTTAGGTTTTACTGTCTTAAGTGACTTCTCAGGAGGGATTTAGGACTATAGATCACATGACTTCTTGGGTTACAGGGTGTGATAAGTATAGAACAATAGGGGAGTGTTGTTCTCTAAAGCTAGGTCTCTAACTCCTCCAGTGTCTCTACCAAGAACACTGTCTGGGTCGTCCCAAGGAGTTGGACAGAACTGGAAAAACAACTAAATATTATCAGTGTTTTTCATCTCAAGCTGGGGAAAACAGCATCTTCCTCCTAAAACAGTTGTAAGAATCAAATGAAATAGTCTCTGGAAAGTGCTTTGCACACTCTAAAGCACAGTACAAATGCTAGTTATTAGTCAGTATTCATTCTGTCTCTACATACCAGTTTCTAAAGAAGGAAACAAGTGTTATTAGTTAGGTTTTAGACTTCCTAGCCCTGGAAATATTCTTTGTGACTTTGAGAGGTCACTAAGCCGAACGATTTGGTTTCCAAACCCGAATCCTAGCCCTTGTTTGTACAAATCTTACTTTCTAAATTTGGGTTTTTAGTTCTCTCATTGTCCGTGGTTGGGATTTAAGTCTCCCATTTTATGCAGTTTTTTCCCTCCCTTCCATCTTATTCTTCATTTGGGCAAGTTTTCATTAACTCACTCTATGGATGTACCCATCTAACTCTTAGAGTTCCATAGAGATAAATACAATCACTTCCTCTGTGTGTGTGAGAATCTACAAACACACAGAATGTAGATGTCCTGACTTCTTTATAACTCTGTCATCTCAGCTCATAATTGAAGGTACAAGTGAGGTGTCTCGCATGCTTGTGGTGCCTCTATTTTCCCTGGCAGGATATACAGATAGTGTGGGGGTTAGGGTATAGTACCAGAGAAATCTGAATTAGTAGGGCATTAAGATTCAAATATGCTTTTTGGAGTTCCTGAACTTTTCCTGCAACATATGTTGACTGAACTTATTCTTTCCCCATCAGTTTTGCTGTAGTTTGCCTTTCCTCAAGGCCAGAGACTCATTGTTTTCTGGTGTCTGCTGCTTAACAGTGTCCGAACCAGAAAAGTCAAGAGATGGAGCCCCTGGTGGGACTGGACCCATTTATCATTAACATACACTGACCCCAAAAGTGTAGATTCCTCAGGGGAAATGTTTGACTAAAGGCAGTATATTAGCATTTTGGTGTGTGCTCATACAGCAAGTTGAGCCAGTTTCCTTAAAGCACAGCTAATCATAACTTCATAGTTGCATAATTTAGCATTCACAGCGAAGCCATGGGGGAGTCCTGCATGGGTCTCTTATTTTCAGATAAAGCTAACTTTTTCAAAGGTTGTTTTCAAAGCTAGGCAGGGCATCTGCCCAGAGATATTATCCGCTATCTCCTAGGCTTACTGAATGTCAGACATCAAAGCCAATCTATCTAAAAGAACAATCAAGATTACAGAACAACACTTTACAAGGTCAGTTCTCTGAACCCTGACCAATCATGCAAGAATATGCTCTAAATGGGGTGAAAAGTCCAAACTTTCTCTTGTTCCCAGATTGAAATTGCACTCTGCTAAATGTCTAAAGACGAAACTCATGGGTTTAGGGGAAATGATACCTTTTTCCATTATTCTGTGACTTGACCCACTCTTCCTCAATAAAAACCACTTGAACAGGTTAGTTCTTCATGGCTAAGTCAAGGCCTTTTCTCCTTACCCCACCCCATGTCCCATCTCTAGGCCTGGCCTGTCCAAGGACCGCCTTATACACAAACCTTTTCCTCATTCCCCAGCATCTGTCTTGATAGGTACACGTCATCTCCCTCATTACAATGTGAGCCGAAGGGTAGGGTATGTTTCATTCTTTGGGAGGTCCAGTGCCCAGCCTAGAAACTATAGTGAGTTTGTGTATATTTTAGCCAAGGGTTTTTTTTAAATCATCAAAATTTTCTCCAAGATCCCTCCCCCTTCTTGAGAGCCATCCCATATAACAGTTTTTAATACCAGAAGGAAAAAAAAAAGAAAAATCAGCACAATGGAAAAAGTATGAAAATATGCAATGTACAACAATTCTGGGCCTCCCTCAAAAGGGTGGGTTTCAAATGTCCTCTCCCAGTTCTTCTTTATGATTGTGCAATATTCACTTTGGACTTGTGGAGTTACTATGTATATGATTTTCTTGACTCTGCATCCATTCATGTGGATCTTTCCATGCTTCTCTGTAAGAAAAGAACTTCCTAGAAGGAGGAACTTTTGGTGAGCTGACAGTGCCCCCCCCTCCCCCAGAAAAAGGCAAGTCTGATATCCAAGCTTAATTCTGTGATTCTTTTTTTCTATAAAGATATATTTAAGCTGATTTGAACTTATTTCCTACTACATCTATTAAAATATTCCTTCACTAAATCTAAAGGTAACTTAGGTGTGAAGGACTATTTATATTAGCTTATCTCTTTCTAAGAAAGAGATAAGCTAATCTTTCAATCACACTAAGATAAAGTAAATACTGTTAACTGATTTAGAGACCACCTTTTACAGAATGCAGAATATTACAGCCCTTTGGCACAGTTCCAGGTTCTCTTCTGACAGGGCATAATTAGTTCTATATCCTCCCCCCAGAATTTTATTTTCCTTTTCGGTCATGTCAGACAATCTAATGGGTGTGAGGTTGGTACCTCACAAATTTTTTGATTTGCATTTCTCTAATTATTAATAATTTAGAGTATTATTAATATGGCTTTGATGTCTTCCTCTTCAAACTGCCTGTGCATATCCTTTGAAAACTTACTAGTTGATGAATGGCTCAATTCTTTATATGTAAGAAATGAGACTTCTAAGAAAAACCTGTTTTTTCATGTAATCAAAGGAATCCATCTTACCTCCGGTGATCTTGTTTGGTCATGAACTCTTTCCTCACCTTAGATCTAAGAGATAGGGTTTTTTTTTTTTTTCCTCTCATGGTCCCAATTTGCTTCTATTACCCTTTGTCTAAATTTTGTACCAATTTGACTTTACCTTATCACATAAGATGTTGATGTATTTTGAATTTCTGCCAGATTGCTTCCCCCCCCCCTGGCAATTTTTATCAGATTTTGCCTTCACCCAATCATTTGGATCACTGGGTTTATCAAATACTAGATTATTATAGTCAATTGCTACTATATATTGTGTACTATCCAATCTATTCCATTGACCAACCCCTGTATTAGCCAGTACCAGATTGCTGTGATGATAGATACATCTGCAATCATGATTGCTACCCCTGCCTTTTTTACTTCCACCAAAGTACAATAGGTTCTGCTACAGCTTATTTTAACACTCTGTGTGCCTTTGTTTTATGGGTGAATTCATCCCGTACGCAATTGCTAACTATGCCTTTCTCTCCATCCTATTCTCATATATTTATCCTTTTTTTTTTAACACAGTCTCCTCCTTTCTCTTAGCTCCTCCTGTTCCGTGAACCAGTTCAGATGAGTGAGTTTCATGTATTGCCTGCTCCACCACTTTCTCCTGCATTGTGAAAACTCTTCCTTGCACACCTGTCTTATGTGAGGTAATTTCCCCCCATCCCTCTTTCTCAATCTATTCTTTTGAGACCAGCCTAACATAATAAACTCATACCCATGCCCTAATATTCTTAATGGTTCCATGTAATTATTCCCATTTGGGAATATAAACAGTTTTATTAAGTTTATTCTATATTCTCTAGTCTTGTGTTTGTCAGATTTTCTATTCAGCTCTGGTCTTTTCATCAAGAATGCTTGGAAGTACTCTATTTCATTAAATATCTTCTTTTTGCCCCTCTAGAATTTTACTTAGTTTTACTGCATTGATTACTCTTGGTTATAATTCTCGCTCTTTTGTAATATTCTATTATAAGCCTTCACTTCTGGTGAAGTGGTATCTGGCATTTTCCATTTTTTGAAATATAATGTCTGGGTTCTTTGTTTGATCATGGCTTTCAGGCAAGTCCTATAACTCTTAAAGTATTTCTCATACCTCAGTCTGGGAGCCTGTAACATTTTGATGCTTTTAAAATCATATACAATCTCAACACCATCTTGGTTACTGCTCTCTGCCCTGGTGCTGGACTAAGAAGTATGTATGAGTTGCCAAATGGTGCCTGCTCCTGAGTGCAGAGCGAGCACAGAGGTCTCCTGCGATTTATTTATGTCTATGTAGTTCACTTTCCTTACTGACTGTGGGTGCTGAGCATTCCTGGTTCTGCTGATGTCACTTGGGCAGCTCCTGGCCAGCCCCCACCCCAGTAGCTTCCAATCTTTCAAATTGGATTGCTAAAGAACACTTAAGTGTTTTCGTTTCTCCGTAGAGTCTTTCCCTTAAAACACTCCTGTCACTATTGTCTTAGTCTCTATGCTTCTTTTAGCTCAATTAATATTTGGTGTTGGTTTGTTGTCTCTGATTTCTTATCTCTTTTTAGACATTTTTTTCAAGGCCAATATATTGCTTTAAATCTGTTCACGTTTAAAGTTATGAGGGCTAGGTTTATGTTTTCCAAATGATGATTTTTTTCTCTTCTACTATAAACACAGTCCTGTGTCTCTTCAGTTATTTTAACAATCTTTAAGGTCTCCATCTTTTTTTCCTCTTGGTTAAATCATCAAGTAGAATGAATTCCCCTTCCTGTTGTCTTCATTATTTATGTTGCCTTTATATCTATTCTAGGCTTTTCTTTGGTTCTTTGCCCTTATACTTCTTTAGGGTTTTGTCTTCTGAACACAGTTATAATTTACCTTCTGCTGCCAGTTTTCCTCTGTCTCATAGGGTCTCTGAAGTGACAGGATTGGCTCCAGCTGAGCTTTTCCACCTCAAACTTAATGGAGTACCCCTCCATAACCCCCTCCCTCCACAAGTGTCCTTCCTTTATTCCCTTAGTCCTCTGGCCTAGTAGCATAAAATACTGCCACTCAGCCTAAACAAACTTCTACTCTTTGGATCTCAGGAAGAGGGCAGAATGAATAGCTGTTTAGGGGATAGTGGCCTTCTGAGATATTCTCTTAATTCACTCAGTTTTTACCTTGTTTGCATTTTTAGGGTCCTATACCATGAAGACAGCTGAAGTTTCTCTATCTTTGCCACATAATTCCAATTTTGGAGAGGTCCCGAGTAAACGGAAATGTCTATTCCTCCAATCTCAGGTGAGTTGATTGCTATACAGACCCTATTGTGACCTAAAGGCCCACATATAGAACCCAATACTTGTATTTAAAGGTCAGAATATCTAGAACTATATACTTTAAATATAGAGGGACCTAGATACCTAGGGGCCATCTCTACTACCTACCCCTAGAAACCCAGATCTTGAATTAGAACACATTCAGGGTAACTCACCTATTACTGTATAACTTACATATTCACGAGCAGTTAACTGAAGGATAGAGCCAGCCAGGTCGCAAGATGAAGGATGCCAGACCATATCACTGACAGAGTGCAATTTGAGCCTAAGGGGGGGTGGGGAAAGAAAAAGCTCCACTTTCATTATCACTTTATCAGCAAATTTGTGTTTCACAATCTGGTCTCCAAAGGTTGGAATCACTTCATTAATGCTAACATCTTCCCTTTGTTATTTTCAGAGTATCTCCAGCCTTGGCACATACAAGAACTAAGGAAAGGTTTGTGGGCTGACCGGGTACATTTGGTTGACCTCAGAACTGTTAGTGGGCAGTTTCTTACCATTGGGATAAAGATGGCACATTTAGTAACTTTGAAAGGCCATCTGTTACTCAGGGCAGTCCGCCTTTCCAGCACAAATTTCGAAGAAAGTTGCTTCATTTTGAAAGGGCTTAATTAGAAGAAGGGGCTTAATATTTCTAAGGGTGGGGGGGAACTTGAACTGTTAGAATGCAAACCATGAGATTACAAGTGCCTTGCTTCAAAGAAAACTCTTGACCTGCAAGCAACAAATGGTGCCAATACCAATGTTTCTCCCACTTCAGAAAACCCACAACGGGCATTGTTGTGTGTTTTCAGTATTGTGACAGTGATAAGGAAAATCCACAATTATATAACAAAGGAAGAATTACACAAATGAACTAGGAGCTTAATGAAGCTAAAAAAGGAAATTGATAAATAAGCCTCAAATACATACAGTGAACCTGCTTCCAAAAAAGGAAAACCAGATTGTTCATATCACAAGGAAAAATGGAAAACTTCCAACCACTGATAAGGGAAGAGGAGAAATTATGAGAAACTTTTTGCCAAGCTATTATACAACAGAACTTATAAATTTAGAGAAAACACAGACTTACAAAAATATAAACTACTTAAATTAACAAAAGAAGAAACAGATTATTTCAACAGCCATCACTGAACTTCCCAAGAAAACATCTGTAGGACCAGATTTAAAAGTTAATTCTATGAAACAATAAAAAGGCAATTGCAATACTTTCTAAACAGTTAGCAATAAGAAAAGGTACCTTTCTATTCTCTCTTTGATGCAGATATAGTCTTAATACTTAAACCAGAAAGAAAAGTATAAACCAACATCCCTAATGAACAAAAATTGTCAATAAAATGTCAGCAAGTAGACTATAGCATATTAGAAAGAACGTATTATCCTATGACCAGATTTGTTCAACATAAAGACTAAATATAATAAAAACCACACGATTATACCAATAGATACTGAAAAAAACTTGATAAATTCAACACTCATTTCTATTAAAAAATCTAGCAATCATAGGCATAAATGGACCTTGCTTTAGTATAGTATTTATCTAAATCCAAAAACATTTAACCTAATGGAGGAAAGTTAGAAAAGCCTTCATATCACTTGTGCAGATGATATGATAGTGTACTTGAAAGAATCAGTCAACCCCAAATAAATATAATACAATTATTTGAAGTGGGACAAAGAAATTATAAGCTACTTAGAATTCCTGGACCATTTTTGGCATATACATTCCTATCCGTCTAATGGCAAGACCTGTTTTACATAAATAAAGCTAGACCTCATTGGAGAAACATTAATTGCTCACAGGTAAATGTAGCCAAGATCATGGAATTCATATGAATGAACAAGAGGCCAAGAAGCTCAAGGATAATAATGGGGAAAAAATGAGAAAGCCTCAATAGCAGTTTCAATTGTACTACAAAGCAGGAATCCTGAAGGTAATGATACTGGTTCAAAAGTAAGAGGTTGACCAGTGGAATTGATTAGGTACACAACACAGAGAAGCAAAGACAGTAACTCAAAGCCCCTTGTTACTAAGAGAAGGACTCACCATTTGACAAAAATTGCTGAAAAAGAGCCAAGGCAACAATCATTTGAAGCCCTTACTTAATATGCTGGGCATTGTGCTAAGCCTAGGAATACAAAGGAGGGCAAATGATGCTAATCATATGCCAGTTCCAAAGAGCTCATGCAAGCAATTCTATAAAGGATAAATTGATGATGATGATGATCTCAGAGAAGTGCCAAGCATTAGGAGAAGTGAGAAATAAAGGGCAGAGGCTTCTTGCAGAAGGTGAGGATTTAGCTGTGATCTAAAGGAAGCCAGGAACTCAAAAGCTAGATATGAAGAGGGAGAACAAATCAGGCATGGGGAACAGCCAGTTTAAAAAAAAAAAAGCAAGGACATGACATCTTATTTGAGGAAGAAAGGAGGCAGTTGAAAACTTTAAAAAAAAAAGTAATCTATATCTTCTTTCAATTAATACTTTGTTTTCTGTGTTTGGAAGTTCCTTTACTGTATGTCCAGTAGCTATCTTAAATCTAACATCTCTAAAACAGAACTTACTGTCTTTTTCCCCTTCTCAATACCCATTGAATTTCACCTCTGTAGAGAATACTCTTAGTTTCCTCAGCTACTACCCCCACTCTGGTGCAGGCCCTCATCTTGAGCCATGATTACTATAATAGCTGTTGGTGAGGCTGCCTGCCTGCCTCCCCCCTCAAGTGACTGACTGACATCACTAAACCTCCACACCATAATGCAATAAATAATCCAAGAAAATTGCCTACAACTTCCAAACACAGAAAACAAGATCTTAATTGAAATCAGATATAGGTTACTTAAAAAAAAATAAAAGGTTATAAACTCCAAAACATAGGGTGGTTAAATGAACAATTCCATTGAGAATACATTCAGCAAGCAATTGAGAGAAAAACCATCTGTGAAGGAAAGGAAATTTGAACAACACACTATTCTGTAATAGAATAACATAAGAGCTCCCAATGCAACCTGTGGTGCCATACACTGCAATGCTGAGCCTAATCGTCACTCAAATAAGATGGATGTTAAACAAAAGAGGTAGTATTAGGAACATTCCTGCCTGGCAAACCAGACAGTAGCAGATTATTTGCCTTGTCAGACACCCAAAGAGAATTACAAGAAAGATTTTTAAAAGCCAACAAAACCAAGGAAGGCACAGGTAATAAAAAAAAATTTAGAGAGAGAGATCAATGGGGTTAAAAATCATATCAAGAAAAATGCTCTCCATCTCCAGAGAAAGAATGGATGGAAGCTGAATACAGATGAAGCACACTTTTTTTTTGCTTTTTCTTGGTTTGTTTTCTTTTGCAACATGCAAATGTTTTGCATGACTGGACCTACCTAATCTATATCTTATTGCTTGCTTTCTTGGGGGGGGGGAGTGTGTTTAGAACTTAAAATACTTTTAAATGAATGTTAATTTTTGTGTAACTGAGAAAAAAACAGCATCATTGAGTGATTTCTTTCTAAAAGTTAAAAAAAGGGGGGGCAAATGTGACAGTGGGAAATAAATAGAAGAACTGACACTGGAGGAACATGTCTGTCTGAAACAGCCTGGGCTAAACCTGCAGGGGAACTGAGGTGGACTTTTTTTGAGACTTAACTGCAGGATGGGAGGGCACAGAAAAAGATAGAGGAAAGGAAGATGAGAAAGTGTGAAGAGAAAAGAATTCCTGTCATCTCAAGAAAAACAGAATTTCTCCCCTTTCTGCCTCGGTCTCTTGGAGACCCTGACAGGAGAGATGAAGATTTTTACAGTGGCTAGCATCTGCAGGGATATGATAATGAGACACCATTTATTCTATCTTGGGAGCAGAGGAATGGGGGCTCCTGGGGACAAATGCCACCCACGAGGTGTCAAAGAACATGGACTTCAGGAATTTCAAGATGAAAGGGGGGGGAAAGGGCTAGTTATGACCTGCACCCCCATCACCCAGTTGAACTGGTGAGCCCATTGGGCTTTTCTGGGCAAAGACACTGAAGTGCTTTGCCATCTCGTGTTCTCATTCATTTTATAGTTAAGGAAACCAAGGCAAAAGGGGTAAATTAGACACCCTGTGACCCAGGGTGAGCTGAGAGTCTCCCATAGGACAAAAGGAAAAGGGGGCCAGGAGGAAGATCTCTAACAAACCGGTTAGAAGAGAACCCCGACTAAGTCCTTTTGGAGTCTTAATTCCATGAGGAATATGGAGAGATCATAGAATAAAATGGCCAGGAAAAAAAGGCAAGAGAAGGAAAACAAGGGACATGAGAGGAGAGATGCTGAGGTAACCACACAAAAGGAAGAAAGGGGCCAGAGCCAGAGGGGACACGGTAAGTCCTACCAAAATAACTGGAGAGAAAGCATTGCCTTTGCAGAGGAACAAAATTCTAATTTTAAAACAACCAAATATCAGAGACAGAAGAAAATACAGATTATCACTTTTTCCTTCTACTGCATAGCTTAAATTGTGTAAGAAAACAAAACCCCACAATCTCTTGCTTATGAAAAAGACAGCTAAAACCCCCCAGAAGTACACACACTAAAAATTAAAAGCTAGAACAAAATGTACTCGGCAGGAGATTCACAACTACAGGGGTTGCAAAGTGTGCTATGTGGACAAAAAAAATTTGATAAGGGGAGAGCAAGAATCCCAAACAAACCAATATTCAACTTCAGTGTGCTGGATGCCTTAATTTAAAATTTCCTTTATGAATTTAAACGTTAACTACAAAAAGACATATAATAGTGGCAGGAAACTAACATCCTCTCAGTTTTAGACAAATCTCATAGATCAACAAAAAGAAGATACAGAATGCCATATGGCATTTTCTAAGTGAGACTGCTAGAGAATAGATGTATTTCTTAGCACCAAAGGGAAGGTTTGGAAAAACTGACCTGTATTATCTCGCAAAGATAGCATAAAAATAAGCATCTTTTATAATTATAGAGGAGGTTTTTTTAAGTAAAGAAAGAGCAATCAGATCAGAGAGAACAAAAAAAACACAAATCCAAAGGGAGATTTAACAGTGAAATCTAAAATAATGAATGGATCAAAAAACAAGTCCTGTAAATAATTCTGTGAAAGAAAATAAGGAGACTGCATATTTAATTCCTAGGATTTCTGGGGGAAAGATCCTGAAAATATATTAACTAGGAACAAGAAAACTAAAGAAATGAACAAGAAAACTAAAATCTGGTTCTTTGAAAAGATTAACAAAATTAGCAAACTAGGTGAAATATTCAAAATTATCAGAACCTACCCTGGGACAGTTATGTTTTTCTTTTTAAAAAAAAAACCAAAAACAAAGGAAATAGGCTACTTTCTACAATACAAAATATTCAAACAAAAGACCAAATAGAAACCTTAAATAATCATATTCAGATGAGATATTTGGAAAGTGCTCAGCACAGAAGCTTGGCATATAGCAGGTACTTAATAAATGTTTATTTCCTCCTTCCCCTCCCTAATCCAATCTCCGAAAAGGAAATTTAGCCAGCTGTAAAGGAACTATTTAAATAAAAGATTCCTGGTCCTAATGGGGTCACAGGAGAAATTAGAACACAAGTCTCAGAAAATGACAAGCAGGTTCCCATCCTGTTTTTGAAACAAATATAGTACACTAATACTTAAAACTAGATGGGATAAGCCCAGTACAGATCAATATCATTAAGGAATAGCAATTCAAAAATGTGAAACAAAACCCTGTCAAACAGCTTATGTGACAAACAAGATGGAGGACTAGCCATTTTCTCTGATCCTCAAGACCCCTTAAGCCTCTCGAAAACAGAAATCGTGCGGAGAAGATAAAGCAACTTCAGGCGTTGCCATGGATACTGTGATCACAAAAGAAGGTAAAAATAACCATGGACTAATGTCTGTCTTGAGCTCACTGAGCAACCCCTCCTCCATGATTCTGCAAGCAGCAAGCCTGTGCTGGCCAACTGGACCCCCCAGCTCGAAATGAAATGCAGCCCCACACCCCCCTTCCTTTTTTTCCAGGGCAAGAGAGATCTAAATTCCAAACTGCATCAATTGGCTGAGGTCTTGCCAGCCACCGCAGTAGCATTCTATGCTGCTTTTGCAGCATAGGAAAGGGGGCTGCAAAGAGAAGTAGCTCCCCCATGCCTCCACCCCCTTTTCCACATAGCCTCAGGGGGCCCAACTCCCAGTGACAGAAATCATCTCAGGCTGCAGTAATGCCAACCTGGAAGCACTCCCCTTGTAGTGCTGGGCCGGAAAACTGAGGAAATAGTCTAGGACACTGTGGGAGAGGGCGTACTCCAGGAAGCCTGAAGGAAAGACCTAGCATTCAGCCAGGGCTAGTTCTGAATCTGTGTTTCCATGTCTGTCTGCCTCTCACACACTCCCCTCCACTTGGGACAGAAATCTAGGCTGGAAATCGCTTTGAGATCCAGTCTGCCCAGGGCAACCACCATAAGAGAAAATGGAGTCAGAGAAAGGGGGAAAAAAAGGTGTTGTGCATGAGCAGATAAGCCAAACATTAATAGCAGGAGAAAATCCGCCCTCTACATCTAGTAAATGAGTTTAGACAGTTACGAATAAGTCCTGTAAGACAATGCAAAGTTATTCAACACTTGATGAAGACCTAGTAGAGTTTCAGAACACAGAAGGAACCGCAACATGCTGTTCCTGTGGCTGAAAAGAAAGGAGAATCACAAGATCACCATTTCTGACCTATATGGCAGAAAATAATTGGCAGAGTAGAAAAATTTATCTGTGACAAGAAGCATCACCAAATAAACACAAGAGGGAAACTGATTAGGTGTAACCAGAAATTAAGGCCAGCCTAGAAGAAGAGAAGCAAAAGGCAATAACGTTAAAAGAACATCCTCTCTGTGCAAATTAAATTAAGTACATTGACCTTGAAGACACAATGCATAGAGACAACCTAAGGATCATAGGTTTCCCAGAAGAATATGACAAGTCAAACAACCTAAACAGCAGAGCGTGAGACAGAATCCAAGAAAACAGCCTGGAACTTCAGAACATACAAGGCCAAATAGCAATTGAAAGAATCCAACCCCTCTAGAAAACAATTCCTCCAAGGCTGCAAACTCTAAGACTGAGTGGTTAAAGGTAACAATGTGATTCTGAGAACAAGTTCAACAAATGACCAAAAAAGCCACCTTCAAATACAACACAAAACAACAGGAGAGACTAGAAAAATATGTTCCAAAGAGCAATGAATGGTGCCCAAGGTGACCTGCCTTGCAAATAATAAATTTATCCATAAATGAAGATGGGCCTTTAATAAGAAAGTGGCTTTTGAAACATTTTTCCAGAGAAAACCAGACTCCAACATCCCTCATCACAGAAATGCAGAAGGGGTAAATAGCAACAGAGTTAAAGCCAAGAGACCATTAAGAGCCTCCTTTCTAAATGTATATAAGAAAACAAGTAAATAAAAGCAGAAGTGAGGTGGAAGTAACATTGGGCAGGTGGGCTGTGCATTATGGACAGAACCTCGTAGCTCCCTGCCCACAGGCGAATACATGTGTTTTTGTGGGACTAAATTAAATAACAGGAGGGTACATGGAAGGGGCAGGATAGAAGAGAATGAGTGATGTGTCCTGGTCAAGTAGAGACTTAGCAATGAGGGGAAGGTTACTCCTCTAGTCTCAGAGATAGAAGAGCCTGCGGGGGAGTAAGAAGGTAGAGAGGAAGAACTGAAAAGGGGAACGGGATTTATTTAGGTGCTAGGAGGGAGTTTCACCGATGAATGCCCCTATTGGGGAAAAAAGATGTTCTATGAAGGGAAATGGGGACTGTTTGATGGGAGTCGTCTACAGGGATTTAATGCTTGAAAAGACCATTTGTCCTGTGCCTCAGGAGTAGGAGGAGAGTTGGACCTTCTGGGAACATCTAGTTCTTAGTACCAGGACTAGCACTTAGGGGAGTGAAAAGGCATGGACCCAGATTCTGAAGGGGAAGGTAACAGAGTTTATGACAAGAGGTGGGCTATAGGATGTAGGTGTGGCAATAGAGGTCCTCCCTGTCACCTGTAAGAATTGGCATTTTTCTAGGGGAGCAGCACACGGGAAAGGAGGAATCCGTGGGGCAAGCTCTGCAAGGCAAAGGCAGAAATTATTTAGAGGGGAGAGCCCAGAGTGGATATCTCAGAAGTTGGGATGTCATGAGGAATGTAACAAAAAGGGAGGGACTGGATAAGTATATGCGTCATGAAGAAGACAAGGAGGGTAAAGAGCAGACACAAAGGATAGAAAACAGAGTTTGGGAAGAAAATTCTTTCAGAAAAGGAGTACAAAAACGCAAATTCGAAAAATGAAGACCAGGACTAGTTGGAGATCCAAGACATAGAAGGAACCTATCCCTTGCCCTGGGATTCCTCCCAGGTTCTTTTTAGTGAAGGGCATGAGCAAAGATAATCAATTCAGAACATTCACCTCACTATTTCCCACCGTGCTGCTCTCCAGAAACCCATAATCTTACAAGATAAAACCAACCCTGCAATTCACATCTCCTTAAATCACTCTCCCCTTTCCCTAATTTTTCAGCTTCTTTTTATATGTTGTCTTTCCCCAATAGATTGTCATGCCTTCCTTTGTATTCCTAATGCTTAGCATAGTAAATTGGTACTTAATCAATAGTGAATCAGTAGCATCTATGAACGGGAAAACAAGAGGACAAGAACTGACTAGATAAAAACAGAAAAGAAAAAGAAGTTAAAAGGCAAAACTCCAAAGGAAAGGGGTAACAAACAAGAGGGAAGGACCAGGATTAAGAGGAAAACAGCCAGTGGGAACAAGGCCACCTTAATCAGTTACTTCAGATTAATTTTTTAAGTTACTTAACTTATTAAGTTAAGAACTGTTTACAGCAGAAGATGGGGGGAAAGAACCCAACAGAGACAGAAAAAAATATAAACCTCTCACAACTTCAAATATGGATGGATTAAAACTACTAATATGAAAAAGTATCAGATCGGATAAGAAAACAAAATTCTATAATTTGTTGCTTACAGGAAACACATTTAAAAATATACACAAACAAAACTGAATGGATGTGGGGGAAAAAATTTGCTTTGCATCAAGTGAATCCAAAACAGCAGGGTTTAGAATCATGTTCTGACAAATCAAAAACATACATTAAAAAAAATAAAAAAGAGAAACAGGGAAATCACATTGTGCTAAAAAAAAAAACCATAGACAACACTCCAATATCAATACTAAATTCATATGCTCCAAATGCCTTAGCATCCAAATTCGTAAATGAAATATTGACAGAGCTAACGGAAGACATAGTAATGCAATAGTGAAGGAGACTTCACTGTCCCTCTTCTTGGTTTTAGATAAGTCTACCAGAAAGAAACAAGAAGTAAAATAAGGAACTGGACAAATTTCTGGAGAAACTGGAGTTAAAAAGCTTATAGTATCTTTCAAATAGGATTATTAAAGAACATACATGTTCTCATCACCATGTGGAACTTTTACAAAAATTGACCATATTAAGATACAAAGATATTACAAACAATACATCTACAAATTTACAAAATATAGTAAGAAAGCAGAAATATTAAATACATCCTTTACAAGCCATCATGCAAAAAAATTAGTAATAATTCAAGGACAAATAAAAGACAGACCCATATGGAAATTTAACAACGAAATCCTAAATAATGAATGGATCAAAGAACAAAAAAACAATAATTATGTGAAAGAAAATTGAAAGGATCAAACAACGTATTAAAATTTCTGGTATGCAGATAAACAGTGGGGGGGGATGATTATATGCATATATACATACAAACTGACACACACAATAGAAAATTAATGAAATGAAAACGTATTTTTAAAAATCAGAAAACCAACAAACCAGCAAAACTAAAACAAGCACAAGAGATGTTAAAAATTATAGTAGAAATAAATGGAAAAAAACATAGAAATGATGAATAAAACTAAAAATTGGTTCTTTGGAAAGACTAATAAAGTTGGTAAGCCATTAGCTAATCTGATTTTTAAAAAGGCAAAAAATAAAATAGCAAATGAACAGCATGAAATCATAACAAAACTGGGGGGGAATAAAAACAATCAAAATACATCATGCATGGTTAGCTGCTAACAAAATTGAGAACATAAAAATATAAAATAACCAAATTTTCTTAAGACCAAAAGAGATCTTAAATAGCCCAATTGGCTAAAAGGAAATACAACTATCTGTAAAAGAACTACCAAAGAAAAAACTCCTGATCCTCATAGATTCACAAGAAAATTCTATTAAACTTTTAAAGAACAATTAGTACCCATACTTAACAAACCACTCAAAAATCGAAAAAGAAAGCAGTCTATCAGAAGTCTTTTATGAGACATATATAGTCCTGATATCTAAAGCAGGGAAGGACAAAACGTGAAAGAAAAACTATAGGCCATTATAATTAAGGAATATTTACTCAAAATTTTTAAACAAAATCCTATCAAACAGACTACAGGAATTTATCGAAGACTGAGTTGGATTTTTACAGGGATATAAAGATAATTTGGCTTTAGGAAAACATTCAGCATAATTCATCATATTAACAACCAAAACATCTAAAACCACTCGATCATCCCAAATAGATGTAAGAAAAGCCTTTAACACACGACAACACTCATTTATGCTAAAAAGAAAAAAAAACTATAAAATACAGGCATAGAGGACCCTTTAAAAAAATCTATCTAAACCAAAAATAATGCTAAATTCAGTAGATACAGGAGTAACAAATACCTATTCTCCTCACGATTATTTGATATACTTCTGGAAATTCTAGCAACATCAGTAAGACAAGAGAAAGAAAAAAAAAACATGAAGATAGATAAGAGGAGACAAAACTATATCGGCTGATGATAATCTGATGGTTTACTTGGAAAATCTTAGTGAATTAGCAAAGATACTAATTAAGGCAAAAGCATCTGCAAAGTTGCAGGTTGCAAAATAAACCCTTAAAAATCAACTTCATTGTATAATAATAAAGCCCAAGAAACAGTAATAGAAAGAAAAATTCCAGCCCAAATAACTACAAAATGCATAAAGTATACCTGAGTGCAGGCAAGCTATATTAAAATGTAATTAGGAAATGTTTCACAAAGTAAATAAAAATACAATACAACATAGACAGTATTAATTTATGGTTTTCTAGGTCAATATGCAGCCCACCAGGATCTCATTCTATTCGAGTCTGATATTCTGCCAAAGCACACAAAAGACTTGTACAGATTGAATTATGAAGTGCTCTTAATGAATAAAAATAATTAAATAGCCAGACAACTATTCAGAGTTTATGGCTTGGCCATGGAAATAGAATAAAAATGTAAATGCTACCAAAGTTAATTTATACTTTTAATGCTATACCAATTAAATTGCCAGGGAGATACTTCATCAAACTTCACAAATAACAAAATTAATTTCTAAAAAAAGATCTAAAACTTAAATTTTAAAAAAGCTAGGGATGAAAAGGGAATAGCACTTTCAGAACTCAGACTATAATATAAAGCAACAATCAGCAAAACCATCTGGTACTGGTTTAAAAATAGAGGGATATGGAACAAACCAGAAAGAGGAAAATCAGAAGCAATGGAACTCAACAATCCAGTGTTTGATGATAAAGTGGCAACTATAAACTACCTACGAGAGAAATAAAAATTCCTTATTTGATAAAAACTGCTGGAAAAAGTGGAAAGCAGTCTGGCAGAAACGAGGCTTAGACCACCATCTTACACTATATTCCACTATCAATTCTAAATGGATATGGGATTTTAATATTAAAGATCATGCTCTTAAAAAAGCAAATCGTATACCTCTCATAGCTAAGAGTGGAAGATGTATTCTTAACCATATAAGAAATAGATGCAATTACAAAAGATAAAATAACTCTGATTACAAGAAATTGAAAGGCTTCTACACAGATCCAATTATATCTAGGATAATTTTTTCAAAAAAGAGGAAACATCACCACCACTTTTGTGTCAGTCTCTCTAATAAGAGTTTGTTATCCACATGTGTCATATACAGATATATATTGTGTATATGCGTGCACATGGGTATATATATGAATGTATACATACACACACACACACACACTTGTATATCTTTCTGTATACCAAAAGTCACTCCCCAACAGATAAGTGGGTAAAGGATATGAATAGTTGGTTCTTAGAACTGCAAACTACTAAGAAGAACCACATTAAAGAATGTTTCACGTCAACAGTGGGAAAAATACAAATTATAACAACCCTACAGTTTTACCTCACAGCTGAAAATTGGCCCAGATGATAAAAAAAAGGGTAACAGTCAATGTTGGACGGGTTGTAGAATGATAGGCACATTGGTGCATTTGTGTTGCAGCTGTGAATCACTAACTATTCCAGAAAACAAACTGTAATTATGCAAGTAACGTGACAAAAATATCCATACCCTAGAACCCAGAAATTATTACTAGATTATTACCCAGAGACAATGGGTAATAAGAAATAAATAAATAATAAATTTTTTCTGTTACTCAAAGGAGGTAACTGCTAAGAATAAAGTCTTCATATACACCAAAACATTTAGAGCAGAACTTTTGAAATAGCAAAGAATTGGAAATGAAGTCGATGCCCATTAATTGGAGAATGGCTAAACCAAACATAGTATATGAAAGAGAGAATGTATGTGATGAATACCAAGAAGCATGGAAAGATCTATATGAATTGATGCAGAGTGAAGTTAAAGTGGAGCCAAGAAAACTTGGCTGGAGCACAGTAACTACAACCATGGAAATGGAAAGAAAAACCACACACTAAAAAGTCAAAGGTGAATATTGCAAAATTACAAAGAAGCATATCTTGGGGGAAAAAAAAGATTAGTCACACCTTTGCAGATGTAGAAGGCCCACAAGTGTTGCACACTGCGTATGTTTTCAGACTTTTAAAATTCATTAATCAATTATGCTCATTTTTTCCCTCTCCTTTTCCTTTGTCTTTAAAAAATACTCTTTGTTACATGGGATATTGTTATATGGGATGGCTTTGGGAGGAGTAGGAGAAAGGACACTGAGGGAAAGTTCTGCTGATGTCAAAAACCAAAATATACCACTGAAAACTTATTTTAAAAATAAAAAAAGTGACTATTTCAAAATTACAAAGAACAAGCATGGCTCTAAAGATGGCATATGAAAAGACATCCCTCCATCATTCCTTTGTGAAATTAGGAGGTCCACAGGTGTCTGAACATGTCACCCCTACATTCAATAAATGGATTACTATCGATTCTGAGATCTGAAATATCAAATCCTCCGGTTAGTATTCATAAACTGACTCCTTTCTACCTTTCCAGTCTTCTTACGCCCTACTTCTGCCACTTCCCTTCCACGTATTCTCCAATCCACTGACTTCCTTGCTGTTTCTTAGATAAGACACTCCATCTCTCTAGGCATTTTCACTGTCTTCCAGAATTTTTCTTCCCTCCTCATCTCCATCAAATTCCTCTTTCAAATCCCAGCTCAAATCTCACCTTCACAGGAAATCTTTACACATCCTCCGATGCCTTCCCTCTCTTGAATAACTGCAATTTCTGCAGTCGATAGCTTGCTTGTAAATAGTTGTTTGCTGGTTGTCTCCCTATTAGACTGTGAGCTCCTTAAGAGCACACGCTGTTCTTGGCCTTTCTCTGGATCCCCAGAGCTTAGTGCACTGTATTCACAGTACCTGTCACAGGCTTAATAAATGCCTGATGGTTGAGTGGTATATTGCACACATTTTCAGACTATTTTCTATGTATTTATCAGTCGTTTTGCTGGGGTTTTCTCTTTTTCATCCCCCTCCCTTAAAAACACTTTTTTATGTAAGATAGCTATTTGGAGGGAAGGGAGGCTACTATGAAATTTTAAAAATATGAATAAAAATGTCTTAAAAAAATAAATGTTACGAAATCACAAAGAGCAAGCTTGGCTCTAAAGAAGAGATAAAGAAAACAACCCCTATTCCTTTGTAGAGGCGGGGGAGGGGAGTGGACCACTGTATATATTTTCAGGTTTTCTTTCCAATTTATTGACTGGTTTTGCCGATTTTTCCCCCTTCTCTTCGATATAAGGGATGACTCTCTGGAAGGGGGAGTAGTGGGATACAGGGAGAAATTTAGGTGATATAAAAACAAAAGATAATTGATTTTTAATTCCAAAATTCCTTTCTGTGACCGTAATCTCCTATCATTCCATCTCTCTCTATATTTCATTTATCCTAAACCTATTCTTCATCACCATGACTTACTTAAGTGTTCTCCCATGCCATCACCCTTCCTCAGACTTCACTTTCCTAATCCTCACCCTCGAGTTAAGCAGTTCAACATTACATTGTCCTCTACCCTCAGAGGCCCTTTACTTCCTTGTCCTGTTATTGCTTATTTTGGCCGAACTCACACCCTGGATTATTTCTACCATCCATTTCCTTCACTCCTCTTGGTGTGCTGCTGGAAGCTGCTAAAAGAGAAGGAAGACGTGCAACTAGGCTGATTAGGTTGATTAGATTTACGGGATCTGTTGTCAGCTGGGATTCACTTCAGTTGGGCAATCCTTTTATTCCTGTATTGGTCCCCCCAGCAGCTATTCCCAACTTTCTTTTCTCTCTTCAAGCTTCCAAATCACTCAGTAAAGAACCTCAATTCCTCATCAACATCTCCAAATCCCTTGACATCAAGCCCAGTCTGATGAAGAAGTGTCCCTTCTTCCCACACTCAGCCCCTCAATATGTACCTCTGCTAAATTGCTCCCATAATTATCATCTCTGTCTCTAATTCTCTGTGTCCCTCCCTACAGGCTCTTTTCCTGCTGATGGCAGGTCTTTTCCATGCTTTAAAAAAAATCCTCAGCTGACCCCACTATTCCTTCAAAATGCCATCCTGTAACTCTATCCTCCCTTTTCTCAACTAAATTCTTAGTAAATGCCACTTAAGAGACAAAGGACTAACATATTAAATGAGACACTTTTTAAACATGACCAATGTAACACTGTTTACTTAAATATATTTGTTACAGTGCTTTTATCTTTCTTTTTTTTTAATCAATGGAGGAAGATATGGAAAGTCTAAGGACTAATGCTGATGATTGTTAAAAAAAAAATTTTTTTAAACACAGTCTAGAAAAAATGAATGTAAGCTGGTCCGGTATTAGGAAAACCATAATTTACCATATCAATAACAAAACCAAGAAAAATCTTAGGATTTTCTTAATAGATGCAGGAAAAACTTTTTGACAAAATACAACATCTATTCCTATTAAAAGTGCTAGAAAGCATAGAAAAAGTGAAGGTGTTCTTAAGATTATATTATCTATATAAAACCAAGAGAGCAAACATCATCTGTAGTAGGGATAAACTAGAAGTCTTCCCAATAACCAATAAACATTTATTGAACACCTGCAAATGTGGCCAGGCTCTAAGCTAAGCACTAAGTATACAAATGGAAGCAAATAAAGACTTTCTATCTTCAATGAGTTTACAATTGAATAGATAAGGGTGAATAAGAAGAATACAACAGTTAGACAAGAAGAAATTGAAAGAATAAAAATAGAAAGCAAGGAAACAAAACTCTTTCTCTTTGCAAATGACATAAAGGTATATACATGGAGAACCTGATATAATCACTAAAGAACTAATCAAAACAATCAACCACATCAGCAAAGAGCAGGGTATAAAAAAATCAACATAAATCATCAGCATTTCTATATATTATCAACAATATGTAACAGCAAAGCAAAGAAAAAGAAATTCCATTGAAAAAAACTGCAGACAGGGGCAGCTAGGTGGCGCAGTGGATAGAGCACCAGCCCTAAAGTCAGGAAGACCTGAGTTCAAATCTGACCTCAGACACTTAACATGTCCTAGCTGTGTGACCTTGGGCAAGTCACTTAACCCCAATTGACTTAGCCACAACAAAGAAAAGAAAAAAGAAAAAACTGCAGACAGTATTAAATATTTGGGTTTATGTGCCAAGACAAATCCAAATGAACACAATTACAAAAACCTTTTTACACAAATAAAGACTGCTCATAGGTAGGCTGAGTCAATATAACAAAAATGACAATACCTATAAAACTACCAAAGAATTGTTTAATAGAGCTAGAAAAAACAAAATTCATTTGGAGAAACAAAAGGTCAAGAATATCAAGGCAATCAATGAAAAAACTAGAAAGTAGTCTGGCAGAAACTAGACATTGACTATTATCTCATGTCATATGCCCAGCTAAGCTCAGAATGGGGACATGATTGTTAGACATTAAAAGTGATATAAGCAAATCAGGAGAATGGAAAAAAATACCTTTCAGAATTATGGATACAGGAGTTCATGACCAAAGGAGAGATAGAGGATCACAAGAAGTAAAATGGATAATTTTTGATTATGTTAAATTAAAAAGTATTTGCACGAATAAAAGCAATGCAGCCAAAATTAGAACTAAACTAGGAAACTGGGGCAAAAAATATACAATTTTCTGTGTTAAATATCTCTCTCAAATATATAGGGAACTAAGTCATAAAAAAAAAAACCCACTCTCCAATTGATGAATGGTCAAAGGAAATGAATAGGCAGTTTTCAGAGAAAGAAATCAAATTTATCTACAGTCATGAAAAAAATGCTCTAAAAGACTACTGACTAGAGAAATGCAAATTAAAATAAATCTGAAAATATCTAATTTAAAATTAAAATATAAATAAAAAATAACCTCATAACCATTAGATTGGCTAACATGACAGAAAAAGAAAACAACAAAAGCTGGAGGGGATGTGGGGAAAAAATAGGCATACTAATGTGCTGTTGGTAGAGCTGTGAATTGATGCAAACATTGTGGGGGAAAAAATTTGGAAGTATGCCCAAAGGGCTATAAAACTGTGCAAACCCTTAGAATCAGCAATACCGCTACTGTCTGTATCCCAAAGATCTTGATCAAAGGAAAAGGAAAAAGGCCAATATATGCAAAAATATTTAGAGTAGCTTTTTTTGTGGTGACAACTGGAAATTGAGGGGATACCCATCAACAGGGAAACGGCTGAACAAGTTGTGGTAATAGGATTGTGATGGAATACTATTGTGATATTTTAAAAAATGACAAAAGGGATGGTTCTGGGAAGACATATGAACTGATGCAAGGAGAAGAGAGAAAATAAACATAGAATAATTTACAGAGTAATAGCAGTCTTGTAATGATAATCAACTATGAAAAACTGAGGTACTCTGATCAATGCAATAAACCATGATAGTTCCAAAGGATTCCTGATGAAAAATACTATCCACCTCCAGAGAGAAAACGGATAAACTCTGAGTGCAGATTAAAGCATATTTTTCACTTTTTCTTGAAACATGGTTAATACAGAAATGTTTTACATGACTTCATGTGTATAATGGGCATCATATTTCTTGCCTTCTCACTGGATTGAGGAGAGGCTGAAGAAAGAGAAAATTTGGAAATAAATTTTGTAAGGAAATAAAAGCTAAAATTAAAAATTTTAAATTAAAACCAAAAAGTAGAATTGTTTGTAATAAGGGAAATCTGGATGATGTAAAAACAAAATATATCAATAAATTTATTTTTAAAAATGAAAAATGCTATCTCAATTCCAAAGATTTGGGGTAAAAAATGCCATCTGTATTCAAAGAGAGAACTATGGAGACTGAATGTGGACTGAAGCATATGAATTTCACCCTTTTTTTGCCTTTTCTTTCTTGTGGTTTTTCTCTTTTGTCTGATTTTTCTTTCACAAAATGACTAATATGGAATTATGTTTAAAATGATGTGACATGTATAACCTGTATCAAATTCCTTGCTGTCTTGGGGAGGGGAGAGGTAAGAGAAGAAGGGGGGAAAATCTTACAAGAATGAATATTGAAAATTATCTTTATTTCAAGGGAATTAATGGAAAAAAAAGCAAATGAGGATGGCCTAGCTGTACCAGATCTAAAACCATATTATAAAGCAGTGGTCATCAAAACCATTTGGTACTGGTTAAGAAACAGAATAGTGGATCAGTGGAATAGGTTAGGTTCACAGGACAAAATAGTCAATGACAATAGTAATCTAGTGTTTCATAAACCCAAAGACTCCAGCTTTTGGGATAAAAACTCACTATTTGACAAAAACTGCTGGGATAATTGGAAACTAGTATGGAAGAAACTAGACATTGACCCACACCTAACACTGTATACCAAGATAAGGTCGAAATGGATTCATGATCTAGACATAAAGAATGATATTATAAACAAATTAGAATGACGTAGGATGGTTTACCTCTCAGATCTGTGGAGGAGGAAGGAATTTGTGACCAAAGAAGAACTAGAGATCATCATTAATCACAAAATAGATAATTTTGACTATATCAAGTTAAAAAGTTTTTATACAAACAAAATGAATGCAGACAAGATTAGAAGGGAAACAATAAACTGGGAAAACATTTTTACATTCAAAGATTCTGATAAAGGCCTCATTTCTAAAATATATGGAGAATTGACTCAAATATATAAGATTTCAAGCCATTCTCCAATTGATAAATGGTCAAAAGATCTGAACAATTTTCAGATGAAGGAATTCATACTATTTCTAGTCAATGAAAAGATGCTCCAAATCACTATTGATCAGAGAAATGAAAATTAAGACAACTCAGACACCACTATACATTTGTCAGATTGGCTAAGATGGCAGGAAAAGATAAGGACGAATGTTGGAGGGGAGGTGAGAAAACTGGGACACGGATACATTGTTGGTGGAACTGTGAACGGATCCAATCATTCTGGAGAGCAATCTGGAACTATGCTCAAAAAGTTATCAAACTGTGGATACCCTTTGACCCAGCAGCATTTCTATTGGGCTTATATCCCAAAGAGATTTTAAAGGAAGGAAAGGGACCCACATGTGCAAGAATGTGGCAGCCCTTTTTGTAGTGGCTAGAAACTGGAAACTGAATGGATGCCCATCAATTGGAGAATGGTTGAATAAATTATGGTACATGAATGTCATGGAATATTATTGTTCTTTAAGAAATGACCAGCAGGATGATTTCAGAGAGGCCTGGAGAGACTTGCATGAACTGATGCTGAGTGAAATGAGCAGAACCAGGAGATCATTATACGCAGCAACAAGACTATATGATGATCAATTCTAACGGACATGGTTCACTTCAACAATGTGATTCAAACCAATTCCTATTGTTCAGTGATGAAGATAGTCATATACATCCAGAGAGAGGCCTGTGGGAACTGAGTGTGGACCACAACACAGCATTTTAACGCTTTCTGTGAATATTTCCTTGCATTTTGTTTTCCTTCTTAGGTTTCTTTTTTCTCTTTCTAGATCTGATGTTTTCTTGTGCAATAAGATAACTGTATAGATATGTATACATACATTGGATTTGTCATTATTTAATATGTATTAGACTACCTGTCATCTAGAGGTGTGGGTGGGGGGAAGGAGGGGAAAAGCTTGGAACAAAAAAAGTTTTACGAAGGTCAACATAGAAAAATTACACGTTCTGTCAATAAAAAAAAAACTTCAAAAAAAAAAAAGAAAAAGAAAGTTATCTTTACATGAAATTGGGAAAATAAAATACTATTGGGAAAAAAACTGTCTATCCTTATTGCCTCCACTTATTCTTCTATCCATCACTACTCAATATTTGATAAGTGGTATACACTGTTGAACCTGGAATCAGAGATTGCTATTATTCAGTTTTCAGTCATGTCCAACTCTGTCACTACATTTGGGGTTTTCTTGGCAAAAATACTGGACTGGTTTACATTTCCTTCTCCAATTCACTTTACAGTTGAGGAAACTGAGGCAAACGGAGTTAAAGTGACACATCTACAAAGTATCTGAGGTCACATTTGAACTCAAGAAAACAAGTCTTCCTGATTCCAGGTGTGGCACTCTATCCACTGCAGTTCTGCTAAGCTGCCCAGATTCAGAGGACTTGAATTCAAATCCTGGCAGCTCTCCATTCTTGGGAAATTATTTAACTTTCCGTGCCTTACCTTTCTTCTCTGCAAAATGAAGGGATTAGACTAGATGATCTTTAAATGTCTTCGTCAAGTCAGTAAGCATTTATTCACACTTAACTATGTGCCAGGCACTATGTTAAGTCCTTGGAATAAAAAGAAAGGCAAAAACATGGTCGCTTACCCTCAAAGAGCTTCTGTCATAATAAAGGAAATAGCAAGCAAACAACTGTATACAGCTGTATGTGAGACATATCCCTTGTTCTCCATTTTGGAGAACAATTTGGAAGTATGCCCAAATTCTGTGTACCATTTGACCCAACAATAATAGTACTACTAGATCTGTATCCCAAAGAAGTCAAAGGAAAAGGAAAAGGAACCAAAAATACAAAGAAAATTATAGCAGCTCTTTTTGTGGTGAACAGAACTAGGAACTTCAGGAATGTCAATCAATTTCAGAATGGCTGAACAAATTATAGTATGGGATTATGATGGAATGCTATTGTACTATAAAAAATAACAAAGGAGATCATTTCAGAAAACCTGGGAAGACAAAGGAACAGGTTCAAAATGAACTGAGGAGAAACGGTAGAACAATTCACACAGTAATAGCAATACTGTAATGATAATCAACTGTGAAAGACTTAGCTACTCTGATCACTACAATGAACTATGTTAATCACAAAACACTCATGATGAAAAGTGCTATCTACCTTCAGGGAAAAAAACTGATGAACTCATATCAGGTTGAAACATTTTTCCCCAGTTTATTTTTCTTGCCCTTTTCCCCTTTTACAACACAGATAATTGGAAATATGTTTTGCATGACTTCATATGTATAATATGTAAGCTGTTTCTTGCCTTCTCAATGGCTGGGGAGAGAGTGGAGGCAAGGGGAGAATTCAGAACTGAAAATAAAAATTTTTTAAATATTCTAAAAGAGAAGGGGGGGTTTGAGAGATGTTACAGTAGTAGAAATGACAAAAATTGGCAATAGATTAGAGATGTGGGAATTTGAATGAGGATAGTGAATGAGGAAGATGATGGTATCCTCAATACTAAGAGGAAAGTTCAAAAGAGGAAAAAGGTATTTGAGGTAAAGATAATCAACTCTGTTTTGGACATTGAGTTTGAAATGTCTGTGAGATATCCAGTTTAAGATTTTTCTCTCTTCTCCAGTTCCTGCCCTCATACTAGTGAGGAGCTTCAACATACCCAAAATTCTCCTTTAAAAACCATAACCACTTAGTTCCACAACGTATTCACCTCCTATGAGCTACTCCTCCACCCCACGTAAAAATGGTCATATTCTTGATCTTGCCATCACCCAAAAATGTACCATCTCTATGTTGAAGGAGGATTGGGGTTCAGATAAAGAATTCTGCTTTCCATCAAACTGGGAAATCATCTTTACATTTAAGGGTTCTGATAAAGGTCTCATCTCTAAGATATATAGAGAATTGTCTCATATTTATAAGAATTCAAGCCATTCTCCAATTGATAAATGGTCAAAGGATATGAACAGACAATTTTCAGATGATGAAATTAAAACTATTTGTAGTCATATGAAAAGGTGCTCCAAATCACTATTGATCAGAGAAATGCAAATTAAGACAACTCTGAGGTACCACTACACACCTGTCAGATTGGCTAAAATGACAGGAAAAGATAACAATGAATGTTGGAAGGGATGTGGGAAAACTGGGACGCTGATGCATTGTTGGTGGAGCTGTGAATGGATCCAACCACTCTGGAGAGCAATTTGGAGCTGTGCTCAAAAAGTTATCAAAGTATGCATACCCTTTGACCCATCAGTGTTTCTATCGGGCTTATATCCCAAAGAAACCATAAAAGAAGGAAAGGGCCCCACATGTGCAAGAATGTTTGTGGCAGCTCTTTCTGTAGTGGCTAGAAACTGGAAACTGAATGGATGCCCATCAATTGGAGAGTGGCTGAATAAATTATGGTGTATGAATGTTATGGAATATTATTGCTCTGTAAGAAACGACCAGCAGGACGATTTCAGAGAGGCCTGGAGAGACTTGCATGAACTGATGCTCAGTGAAGTGAGCAGAACCAGGAGATCATTATTCACAGCAACAACAATACTATATGAGGATCAGTTCTAATGGACATGGCTCTCTTCAACAATGAAATGCTTCAAACCAGTTCCAGTTGTTGGGTGAAGAGAGCCATATACACCCAGAGAGAGGGATGTGAAATGTGGACCACAACATAACATTTTCATGTTCTCTATTGAGGTTTGCTTGCATTGTATGTCCTTTATCAGATTATTCTTTCTTGTAGATATGATTTCTCCTGCACAAAAAATGATGTGTGGCAATAACTATACATATATTCAATTTCTTAAGTATTCTAGCATAATTATCATGTAATGGCTATCCTGCCATCTAGGGGAGGGGTGGGCAGTAGGGGGGAAAAATTTGTAACAGAAAGCTTTGTAAGGGTTAATGTTTAGGAACTACCCATACATATGTTTTGCAAATAAAAAGTATTAATAAAAAATTTTAAAAAAAGAATTCTGCTTTGGACACATTGAGTTTCAGGTGTTTATGGGACATCTAGTACAATATGTCTGAGAGGCAGTTGGAGACTCAAGAGTGGAGGTCAGCAGAGAGACTAGGGCAATAAAGGGAGATTTGGGCTAGAGCATAGAAATGGTCATTAAACCCTTGGGAATTGATGAGATGATCAAGTGAAGTAGGACAGGCTAAAGAGAAGAGGGATCAGGGCAGAGTCTGGAGGGACACCTATAGTCAGAAGGCATGATCCAGAAGAGGATTCAGAAAAGGAGAAAAAAAGGAAGTGGTCAGATAGGTGGAGAAGCAGGACAGAGGGGTGTCCCAAAAAACTACCACTTCTTTATTCCTGGAAGCTACACAGCTTTCTTGGCTCCCATATCACATTGTTGACTTATATTGAACTCACAAGCCATAAAACCTCAGATCTTTTTCAAAGTTATCTAACCATGCTGTCCCCAGCTTGTATTTGTGAAGACAATTTTTAAATCCAAGTATAAGACATTTAGGTCTGGTTGAATTTCATCTTATGAAATTAATCCTAAAGCTATAACCTATCATGACCTATAGAGATCTTCATTGTCTTCCAGTGTTGGCTGACCCTCTTGGTTTTATGCCCTCTGCAAGTTTGATAAGCATCTCATCTGTGCCTTTATCCAAGTCACAGATAAAACTGTAAATAATATAGAGTGATAGAGGTGGAGTCAAGATGAGATGACACAATAGGAGGAAGCAGTCCAGGTGAGCTATCTTGCACAAAACTCCTCCAAACAGATCTAGACAATGCACCTGACTAAATCCTGGTAGGAAATCCAGAAAAAGTCACAGTGAGCCATTTGTCCATCCTAGCTTCAAGGCCTTTGGTTAATATACTGTCCTAAATCAGACTACTTCAGGAACATTCAAAGTCTGAAGACCTCCCAGCTGATAGCTAAGATCTTGACATAAAACAACACTTAAAGCCTGGAGAAAGCAACAATAAGACCAACCTAGACCTTACCTCCAAAAGTATTGCAAAGCCTAGCCCTAAAGAACAAGTCCAAAAACCAGGAAGTAAGCGGGGAAGATAAGGAAACAAAAAGAATCCTGCCATAAAAAAAAGGTATTACAGTAGCAAGAAAGCTTAAGACACAAAAACAAAAAAGAGAATGACTCCCAAACTTTTACAAGCAAAGCCTCAAAGAAAAAACAAAGTTTGAGCAAAAATTACACTAGAATTCCTGGAACAGAAAATAAGAGTTTTTAAAAAGTTTTAAATGTTTTCTTGAAGAAAAGAAATGAAAGCTGTTAAAGGAAGATTCAGAAAGGGAATAAATTTGGTAATAGAGATAAAAGCTTGCCCAAGCACCAAACTGTGTGAAAAACGAGAATGAACCATACAGAAACCAATGGTTCTAAGAGGCAAAAGGAAATATTAAATAAAGTCAAAAGCCTGAAAACACAGAAGAAATGGTAAGGTAGATAACAAAAACAACCTGGAAAGGAGGAAAAATATAAAATCATTGGACTACCTGAATACCATGGCCAAAAAAAAAAAAAAGCCTAGATATCCTGTCAGGAAATCTTAAAAGAAAATTGTGAAAACAGAAATAATTCAACAGTCACTTACTGAAAGAAACCCTAAAATGAAAATTCCCAAGAACAATCAAAATCCAGTGTCGAGGTCAAAGAAAAAAATCACTGCAGGCAGCCAGAAGGAAAGAATTCAAGTACTTAGGACGACAGTCAGACTCACATATGATCTGGCAGCAATTACTATGAAGGAGCAGAACTCTGAATGATATTCCAGAAGGCAAAGGATGTGGGCTTACAGGCAAGAATAACTTCACCAGACAAATAAGTATAATGCTACGATGGACTGGCTTTATGTTGACGGAACTATTAGGTGCATTATCCTACATCAACTTTCATGATGAAAGACTAGGAAATTAGACTTTGTCTCCTAAATTAGATTTAAGCTGCTTGTAAGGAAGAGACCAGATTTCCTCCTGTTTTAATTCAACTTGGACAGACTCTGAGAGAGAATGGAGGATAGGATACAATGCTACTGTCCATGGGATCACAAAGAATTGAACACAACTGGACAATTGCTCCATGGTATCTAGTGTGTTACTGGGTGCACTGGTAAATGATGAATGTTTTTAATGTATGTCTGGTAGTACCATTGGATGGGGGTTCCTTAGTCATGGAAAATAGCATAGATTCACAGATTTTCAGCTGAAAGTTCTTAGAGATTACCAAGTCCAACCCTCTCATGTTCCAGATGAGGAAACTGAAGCTGACAAAAGATTAAATGATTTGCCCCCAAATTACCCACAGAAATCTGCAGGAGGGAGGTGGAGAATGGGTCACTAACGGAAACTCTCAGGGAGTTGCCAGCACTGAAACTTGTAGTTCCTGCTGCTCATCTTGCAAATTCACTGCTATTCTCTCATTAATAAATGATTTAGAAAATCTGATGGCTACAGTGCAGCCATGGTGTTCCCAAACATCAACAAGATAACTGTGGAACCTGCAGGGGGCTATTCATTAACTGAATTAGGACTACCCTCAAGAGGCAAAATGCTAAGTCAATTGAGAAGGTATAGACTGATTTAAAGGAAAAGAGCTCAAAAGTGAATGGTATTAAGATGCATGCCCACTAAGACACTTTGGATCACAAATGGTGAAGATTTAAGATTGGGGTTCTGTTCCTCACATGTCCAATTGATTGACACAGTTCCTCTAACAGATAACTTCTATTTGCATTGAACCAGGTGTAGATGTTGAAGTCATCATTGCAGACATCTAATTATCTTTCAATAAACTAGTAGAAAGAAAGAGAAAGAAGGTGGGAGGGGGGAAGAGAAGGAAAGAAAGAAGAGAGGAAGGGGGAGATGAGAAGGAAAAGAAAGAGGGAAAGGGAAGAAGGAGAGAAGAGGGAAAGAGAAAGGAAGAAAAATCTCTTACCTAATGACATTGTCCTTTCCCTCCCCCAACCTTTTACACCTTTAAGAGTATGAAATCCCAGCTTTCCCTCTGGAAAGAGCAGGGTGGCTGCCAGAGCAATATGAACAAGGGCACTGAGATGTAGTAGAAAGGGCTTAGAAGACCTTGGTTCAAACTCTGCCATAAGCTAGTAGTATGATCCTTTTTGAATCCACATCCTCAACTACAAAATAGAAAAAAGTAACAGTTGCACTACTTTGGAGGCCAGAGATAGTGAGTGCATATAGTGCATGTGAAGCACACATAAGTGGGAATGCTGGTGAACAAGGGGAAAACAAACCTAGAGTCCCCAAGGCCAATGAGGAAAGAAACTCAGTGCCACTTTGGCTGTTCTTTAGGAATCTGCCAGTCAAGGTAAGTGGGCCTCTGTCTAGGACCCAGACTGCTCACTCCCAAATCCCAAGCGTGATGTGTTCCCCCTCACTTCTACACATGTCAATTACAACCCCGGGAGAAAAGAATTCCAGAGGCTGAATAACTAGATGTAAAGTCACCAAGCAACGAAAGCCTTAGGTGTGTGTGGGGGGGGGCAATGAATGGGTCACTCCTGAAGGAGGGAGAAGTCATTGGCACATGGGAGTGGGGATGATGTTGCCACTGCTGACAGCCACTCAATCTGTGATAAAGAAAAGGGTCCTGAGGTTGGGAACTGCCTTTTGTGGGTCCCCTTCAGCCGCAGTACTTGCACACATGGAGGGACCCAGTCCAGCTTCTCACCTCTATTTGCTATTTGTTAGAGACAACTTCCACCCACCGCAATATGGGAATGTACAGCTGCCAAAGTAAAGTCAGAAACAGAGGGAAGCCAGGACATTGTTCTCATAATCACTGTCTACCAGAGAATCCATGGAATAGAGCTCATCTGTTCTCAGGTGCCTGACGTCCCTGCCCTTGGATGTAGACATGGGTCCGTTTTAGCCTCTCTACAGCGAGTATGACGCAATAAAAATACCAGTCTCTGTTCACTATGGAGATCAGAGACACAGAGCTGGAAGGGACTTGATGTCATCCAATGCAATCCCCTCATTTTACAGAAAAGGAAACTGAGGCCCAGAGAGGTTAAGTGATTTGCCTAGAGGCTATTCAAAAATTGAACAGAATTTCTCTGACTCCATGTCTAGCACTCCACAGAAACAGAAAAAACTGGCAATGGTGACAGACTGAAGTTTGGCAGAATGTTGGCATTACTTGGATGGGAGAGCCCTACTTCATCACCACCTAAGGGAGGTAAACCAGAAACATGCTGCAAAATTCCACTTTGGCCCAGCTCTCCAGATTCTCTTCCTAATTCTACCTTGGTCAAGTTAGAGTCACCCCCCAACTCCATCCCACCCCCTACACTGCTGTCTGATTTGCTTTGAAACCTTGGAAGGTCTTACCTTTAAAACTGACCATAACTACAGTCCTGCCCGCATATTCTCAGCTACCCTCACCACCCACTTATACCCCAACTTGCCTGGCATTGGCTCTCCTCGCATTTCCAGCTTTACTTGACTTCTTTGGCATCTTTCCTCCTCCTTCTGGCCTTGCCTAAATCGGTATTTCTTCATTTTTCTTCCCGATTCACGAAATGTTGTGTTATCACTCACCATTCTCCTCTTGCTCTCTGTTCAATCTGTCTCCTACCTTATCCGATGCAACAATTCTTCCCAAATGAAACTTTTTAACTGTACACATTTACACTGAACACACAAGGTGGCTCCTGTCTTTAGTCAAAAGTGACACAGAATCCATACACAATTAGAAATCCTAAACAATTAAAACAAGAGGGATCAATGAATCCCTTCCACTCTCCCCAAATCACCCCCTAAAAATGAAAAGAAGTTGATCCCTTTAAACCAGAACCTCGAGACCATTTGTGCCAAGTGTTTGTGAGCAGCTGGTGTTTGCAGACCCCATCCAAGAGCAGAGTCTGTGGCAAAACAGTGAATCTTTGGTGTTTCCTCTTTATTTGTCCTTCCCCTCGAACGAAAAGCTAGTGTGGTAACCTGTAGAAATGGCTGGGATTTATAGTAACAGTGGACCTTGGTGTCCTAAATGTAAGGCTGGAGGAGACCTCAGATTATTTTACAGACGTGCAAATTGAGGCCCTGGGAGGTTAAGTCATTTAAGAAGTAGTAACACAATCAGAATCAGGATTTGAATCCAGGCTCTCTGACAGCAAGCGTGGTTCTCCTTCCACTATCGCCAATAGGACCTCCAAGTTGGGGGGAGAGATCCAGGGAGAAGAAGAGGAGACTAAAATGTGTGAAGCCCTAGGATTGAAGCAGCTGGTGGCCAATAGATGTATATGCATATGTTGACAGGTGAGCTTCTTTACAAATGTTTCATCTAAGAAGGCTGGGGAAGGGGATGTCTTTAACAGGTATGGCACGCCACACCATGGCGCTGTGTGCTTTGGATTCTGCCAGGCCCATTTGGAAGCCACAGCCTGGCCAATGTCTTGTGTGAGTTCCAGGATCAGGGATACATAGGCACGCCCAGAAACAGCTGAAGAAGGTACATAGTTTGGCTACCATCCCCCTCCTCCATTCTCAGCTCAGCATTCTAATTTGTGTTTGAGAAGAATAAAGGCAAATCATATTAATGAGAGAAGAGACAACCACGAAGTCTCATCCATAAGGGGCAGATCCTTTACAAGCCAAGCAAAGATAGACATTCTGACGTTTCACTTCTAATCTTCTGTAGGATTTGTCTCCTTACATTGTGGTGGTCTTACTCTGAGGAGGCCTGAGCTGAGAATACCTCTTGACATTTCTCTCTCTTCTTCAGGGCAGACATCCTACAGTTTGGAAAAAGGAGCCACTTCCTACACAGAACAAGTCTAGGGCTATCCTGGATCCTCTCGGGCCCACGGATGTTTGCCTGATAGTGTCCCAGGAATGGCTGTGATGGGGCAGCAGGGCGTTTATTCTTAGAATCTACGGTCTACGTAGAGAGAACATATAGGGACATAACTCTGTCCACCAAATACCATTCTATGACTGACCAAGGCGGTTACGATCTCATTGCTTCCATTCTTACCCCTGCATTCTCCCCTACCATGGACTTTTCAAAGGGGAGATATGCCAAATTTTTGCCCCATTGTATTAGGAGATAAAATAATAACAAAGATAACTAAGTTGATCTCAAAGAATTTTAGGTAACAACAAAAACACGTCTAAAATGTAACAGACAATAAGTACTACAAGAGTTTAGAAAAGAGCACAAACAGTGGATTTGCTTTAACAATTGAGAAAAGTTGGGAGGAAGTAAACTCTAAGTGGACTTTCAGCAAGCATTCAAGAAACATATAAGACCATTTAAGGCCCTCTGCATGCCAATTCCTTTCCAATCTTATGCTCCCCTTCGTGAACTCTACATTAAGGCCAGGTTGACTAACTAGCTGTCCCTTCAACTCAATGCTCCATTTTCTTTTTCTGTGCAGTTGCCTAGGGCTAACTTCCACCCTCATTCTGCCTCTCAGGTCTCAGATAAGAAACTGCCATCTCTGTGAAGCCTACTTAATGCTCCCTTACTCCTTGCTCTTTGCTTATTTGTGTACAAATTCGTGTTCTCTCTCTCTCTCTCTCTCTCTCTCTCTCTCTCTCTCTCTCTCAGAACATAAGCTCTTTGAGGGCAGTCCCTATTTGGAGTTTTCATCCTTGTATTCCCAATGCCTGACAGAGTAGGCGCCTAATAGATACTTGCTGACCTTGAATAGGAATAGAAATCAGATTGGGAAGCTGGAAACTAAACATACCAGGTAACTCAGTCAAAATAACCCAGCATAGAGCTTCCATTTTACCTAGAGAAATAATATGTATCCCCATAAGTAGATACAGGTAGCGAAAACTATTTGACATGACTTTAGCCTGGAAGAGCGGTGCTGGTGTTGACGGAGATGAAGACACACAAATGGAAGCACGTGAGCATAAAATTGTTAGCCAGGTTTGGAGCGTGTGGGAACAGATGCAGATGGACAACAAGCAATCAGCCACAGACTAATCACAAGCAAAGGCCATATCAAAAGCAAGAGTGGGGATTGGCAGGGGGCGGATTTGGCTTTCAACTATCCCCTCGTCCCCGTTTTGATTAAGCAATGCCAAAACAATGTCTTTACTAGGCACTGATCTGAAATCACACTCACTTCTCCTTCTAAATAAATCAGAGACATCAGCTCTGCCTTCAAAAAAGGTTTGACTCTCTTAGGAAATCTGCCCTTGCTATGTAGACTGAAACCCACAAAACAAGTGTGACAGAAGCTTCTCTGCTGTTTACTCAATTACTATTTGTGAATTTTTCTATGCTGAATGAGGCCCGAGTTCTGAACGAAGCCTTTTCCACAGTCCCTACATTCATAGGGTTTCTCTCTGGTATGAATTCTGCAATGTTTATTAAGATCAGAGCGTCCCCTGAAAGCTTTTCCACAATTAGAACAAGTATAAGGCTTCTCTCCAGTATGAACATTCCGATGGTCAACAAGACCTGAGCGCCACTTGAAGGTTCTCTCACAGTACCCACATTTATAGGGCCTTGCTCCATTATGAACTCTCTTATGTCTAATCAGACCCGAGTTCACCCGGAAAGTTTTCCCACAGTCCTGACATCCAAAGGGTTTCTCTCCACTGTGGATCCTCTGGTGCTGGCTAAGGCCTGAGCTCCCTATGAAGCATTTCCCACAATCCTGACATTTATAGGGCCTCTCTCCACTATGAATCCTCTGGTGCTGACTAAGGCCTGAGCTCCCTGTGAAGGCTTTCCCACACACCTTACATTTATAGGGCCTTATTCCACTATGAGTCCTCTCATGTTGAATCAGGTCTGATCTCCCTCTGAACTTTTGTCCACATTCATTACATTCATAGGGTTTCTCTCCTGAATGAACTTTCTGATGCTCAGAAAGGGCTGAGCTCCCTCGGAAGGCTTTTCCACATTCTTTACATTCAAAGGGCCTTTCCCCAGTGTGGATTCTTTGATGTTTAATTAGTGTTGACTTCTGATTAAAGGCTTTCTCACATTCCTTGCATCCAAAAGGTCTCTCTCCACTATGAATTCTTTGGTGTCTAACAAGGTGCGACCTAGCTGCAAAAGCTTTCCCACACTCCTCACATATATATGGCTTGTTCTTAATTTGTTTGTGATTAAGGCCTGAATGACTACTGCCAGCTGTCTCTGGGGTATTGGGTTCCTCTCTATCACCAGGTACCTGATGTGTAAGAGACTCTATATTTTGTGTGGAACCCTGGTTATGAGAATTCCCGCTCTGAGCTCTTTCTTCTGAAAGATTTCCTTGGGGTGTTACAATCTGGCACCCCTCCCCCTCCTCACAGGCATGGCCTCTCTCCTCTGCAGGGCCATTCGTCTGGGTAATAGTGACATGACTGAAACTGTTGCCTGATGGGTTTCCCTGCTGCAGCTCTAACCTGCCTTCACAGTCAGAACCTTCTGGAAACCTTGGGCCCTGGACAATAGCCCTTGAGACTCCTTCTGAAAACATCCTCTGTGATCCTATATCTTCATTAATTTCCTGCTCTGGATTAGAGGCTTTTTTTATAGCCTCTGTCCCATCACCTGAAATGACAAAGAAAAAATAATAACCTGTTCCCCACATTATATCAGTTCTTATTATATGGACTATTTGTGCCCGACCTGTGGTGGAGCCTTCCAAGATCACATTGATCTGTTCAGCCAGTCATCGTTTTGGTCCGCGCTTTGAGAACAAAGGACGACAACCAACCAACCAACCAGTTCTTGTTCCACAACATCGTCTAGACTCTGAAGGTCTGGCCAAGGAGATCTGTTTTTAGAGTGGGGTGAGTGACTCAGAGAAATGATGGCAGCAGGATCACCATGGTACTCAGACAGCACATCTCTTCGCTGTGAACGATCTGAGGGGAAGCATTTCTCTTTGGCGAGGAAGCGAGGTTAATTTAGCTTCATTTCCATTTTTTAATGTATTCCTTTATTTATTGGTCCAGATCCGTGATTCTATTGGCATGGAAACTCCTTTCACCAATGCAAATCATCAACTCATGCGTAACTTACAGTTGCCATGGATACTGAGAGATTAAATGATTGGTCCGTGGTTGCAAAGCTGGTGTTAGAGGCAAGCCTTGGTCCCAAGTCTCTCCGACTCCAAAGCCAGCTCTCTATCCACGATGCCATCCCAACCCTAGTGTTTGCTGTGTGAGTGATGAAATGTCGGCACTGCCACAAAAATTAAAGAATGCCTGTCGCCCGAGTGTGATAAAAGAGGGTGCATGGTACGAAGACACTTTCTGGCTATATGACCCTGAGCGAGTCCACTCCGCATGAGTGAAGCTGTTGCCTCAGTTTCCTCATCTGTAAAATGGGCCGGAGATGGAAATGGCAAATCGCTCCAGTATCTTTGCCAAAAAAAAAACACCAAAAACGAATAGAGTGACAAAGAGTCCGACAATTGAAAAAAACGACTGAAAAACAAGGGGGAAGGCATGTGATACAATAGAGCCCCAGGGGCAAATTCTGTTCCAAAGGTCAAAAAACGGTGTTACGGCGAACCAGTTGTTTGCTTGACATTACTCATCTAGAAAACAGAAATAATAATATCTGTACTGTCTCCCTTGAGGTAAAACATTTTGTAAACATGAAAGTGCTGTGCAAGTGTGACGGTCTACCTTAAGTTTGAGCCCAAACTATGTCTCACTTGGACTATTGTGATAATATCCTAACCCCAAATCCTTCCACTCTAACCTGAAACTGGTTTCCTTGCTTCCAATATGTTCCCTCCAATTCATCCTCCACGAAATTGCCAAATATTCCTAAAACACAGATCTGACCAAGTCACTCCACTGCTCAAGAAATTGAAGTAGCTCTCTATTGCCTGGAGGATAAAATGCAAACTCCTGTCTAGCATTTAAAGTCCTGCTCAATCTGACGCCAAACTCCATCCAGACTGTATGCCCCTTACTCTCTCACACACCCCAGATCTCAAACAATAATCATTTATTAAGCACCTACTACGTGACACAAATGCAAATATAAAAATGGAAAGACTGAAACAATCTCAACTCCTTAGGAATTTACATTCCAGCCTAGCTGGTATCTCCACGCAGGAGGGTATCATTCACAGACTGTCCCTCATTGCCTGTGCGTCACAGAATCTCTGGCTGCCTTTAAACAGAGGCTCAGGTGCCATCTCCTATGGGAAGGAGGCCTTTCCTAGTCCCTCTACAGGACCCAGTGCTTTTCTCTCACCCAAGACCCTAAGCAGTAAAATTACTTTGGATTTAGGCAATGCTGAATCTATCTATTCTTCTCTGTGTCCATGTTGTTTCCTCCAGAAGAACAGAAACTCCTAGAGGGCAGGGCCCTTTTGTTTTTGGTTTTGTCTCCATAGCTCCTGTATAATACCTTGCATAAGCCTGTCACAACCTGGTCCCAAGCTCTGTCTGGCCGCTAGCATCCACACCTGCCCGCCTCCTGACCTCTGCTGCATGAATCCCAAACCCCATCTTCTCTATGAAGCCTCTCTCCATCTTCCCCAATTGCAATGGCCCTCCCTCCTGATTGTGAATAGTGCTACTTTATATTGGTATAGGGGATAAAGAGCTGGCCTCTTAGTCAGGAACACCTGGCTCATGTCCCACCTCTGCCACAAACATGCTTCTGTAACTCGGGCCAAGCTTTCAGTGTCCCGGGGCAACCCGCTAAGACCCTGTAGGTTGCAGCGTGAGTGCCAGCTTGCATTAGTAGGGTTTCCTCATCTGAGAGTTTTCTACATTCATCAAGTCTCAGGTCTAATCCCTATTGTAAATTTATCTTGTTTATTCTCATAGGCATAGTTGTGTCCCCCATTCAAATAAAGTAGCAATTGTCTTTGTATAGGTAGTCCTTAGCCTGGCACAGAGTAGGCTTTTAATAGATGCCTGTAGTTGAAAAGAAAGGATCCACAGCACGAGACTCCTCCAAATGAAATGAATAGCTCTTGGGAGTGCGTGGTTTGCATAGCTCTCCAAATAGATTCCCAAATCAAGGGGAAGAAGGGGATTCCTAGAGGGGAGATTATCAGGGGAGTGGCGTAAGAAGAGAAGACAAAGACTGTAGCCACGGCTATGGTGGGCACAGCTTAGAGCCCATCTGAGCAGGAAGGAAAAGGCAAACATGGAGAAGAACAGAGAAAACGGAGTTATGAGACTGACAAGGGTATACAGGTGACAGCAAACAAAAACTTGTCGAGGACATGGTAAAAAAGATGGAGAGAAAAGGAAACACATCAGGTACACATAGAAGTGACAGTGGCCACACACAATGTTCTCATTGGTATCTAAGGAGCTCAGGCTCCCAGAAGGGCAGCCTATGATGGAACCTGACTAGAGGTGCCACAGCTTAGGCAGTCCCATTTCTGATTGCTTGGGTCCCATGGAGGGACCGGCACCCTTGAGTCTTATTCATTTAATACCTCTTTCTCAAGAGGAAAGAATAAGTAGTATCCTGCCCAGACTCCTTAAAGGCAATTTAGTGATGAAATGCATTGTACCACAAGTTCAAGGGTTGGAGGGGAGACGTGGGAAGGGTTGGGGAAAGGAGGCACACCCCCCTAGAGCTAAAACCAGAGGCCAAACCGGTCCCAGGGATGCTTAAACAGTTGGGTGCCATGGGCACAGTGTCACCTGTCCCAGACACATGTCCCTTGGGGAACTGTGACAGGCACAAATGGGGGCACCAGAGACAGTTGGGTTTCATCTCAAACAAGACCAACTAGCTATGGGCATGTGCACTGGTGTCACTGAATAAAACCAAAATCAAGGGCACATGGGTAGGTGGGTTGCCGGTCCACCCTGAGGACAGCACAGAGTACCTCTCTACATATTTCAGGAATGAGGGACACTTGAGTACAGCACTGACCTTTGTAAAAACCGAATAAAAGGCCAGCTTCTCCCAGAGCAGTGCCAGAGCTAGCCCCAAAGCCCAGGCTTACCCACCCATTCTAATAATGCTGCTTCTGTGCCTTTCATTTGCTTCTAATCATTCTCCCCTCCCCCCCCAACCCCCGCAGAGTTATGTCCATCCACGTTTCCATCCATTGTTTAGCTTTAGGGTCCCCGATTCAACATTTACAAATCAACGTTCACAAATATATTCCCTTCCACAAGACACACAGAAATCAGCCTCCTGCATACAAAAAGGGATCCACCCCCAACACACATAGACTGTACAAGAAGCCTGCTTCCCATTCAAAACAGCCAAACTATCTGCCACCCTCCCGTCTACCTAAAAGCACGACTTCTTCCCCTGCCCATGATGGGCATGGGCCCGGCCTAGTCCTCACTCACCTGGGTGGCCGCAGCAGCTCCTGCTCCTTTTCTTCCTAGGTCTCTGCAGAGCTGAGCTCCATGTCATCTCCCCGTGTTCCAGATGCACAATCATTGCTGGCTTGGTAAAAAGGACTCCTGTCCATAGGGAAGGAAGCAGTACAAGCTGGTTTAGGTGATGGAGATAAAGCCATCCCAGGATACTGAGGGGGGCAAGGGTGGAGGGGAGGCACTGTCCAGGAAAGTCCAGGGGGGATTCAGGAGCTGAGGGAAGAGAGGCAGTATTTCGCTCTCCTAGAATTTAAGCTAGCATTCCAATGGAGAAATCTCATGGCAAAGCTGTTTAACTCCTTAAAGGCAAGGTTCTATTGGCCCTTCATCCAAGAACAAGCCTTCAGGCCATTTTTCTTGGCTCTGGTCAAGCTATTTAGAAAGAACAAAGCATTCCCAAGAGTTCATCAATTCATGGAGCTGGAAGGAACTCTTCATTTTACAGTGGAAGAAACCGAGGCATAGAGTGCTTAAGTGACTTCCAAACGTCAAACAGGCATACACAGCAGAATCTGAACCAAATCTTTTGATTCCTAAGCGGGCGCCCTTCCTGCTCTGCCCTGCTACCTCTGTTAGGATTTCATGCTGATAACTTCTCCTAAACAGGCAACTGAAACTGGCTGCTTGCTGCCATTTTGCCTTACAGCCCCAAACTGCTGAGAACTCTCCGTTTCTTAGAATGACAATCACAATCTCAGTATTTGAAGTAGTTTTTAGCCACCACCCCCCACCAGAGTTCCTAGGACTATAGGAAGCGGATTCCCAAATCCTGAGAATGTCCTAATTCTGACCTGCCATATCATTGAACCAATCCACCACCCTGAAATCCATTTATGATATGAATGAGATCTAGCTTTGCTACTGCAACTCCCATGAGATGTCTGGGATATACTGTACCCTACAAGCTGGACTGAGATTAAAGGCCCCTCCATTGACCCAAACAACCGGTGAAGTCCCAACTCAAGGTCCAGAACAACCACAGGAGCTCTTAAAGCTATCAGAATAAACAGGTTCTATGCATGGCCTGTAGTTCTCCCTGGCCCGGGCTGTGGTTTAGGGAAAAAAACATTCATTTAGAATGGAACTGCCACTCAACTTGGGAAATCACATGCACAGAAAAAAACCCATCCATCCCCTGTGTTTTACTCTTTGCCTTTGAGAGGCTGTAAATATGGCAGAAAGAATGTTAGATTTGGAACAAAGAACATGACCTTTCTGAGCCTCTGTTCCCTCAAATACAAAGCAAAGGTGTTAGACTAGATGACCTCAAAGCTCCTTGTGAACTCTAAATCCAGAGGTCCCTAGGCCTCCTCTGTTTCGATTTTCAAGCTCCAATCCACCAGACATTAGGCTCCTTCCCCATTCTGTGGTCCAGTTGGACCCACTAAGGTCACACTCCAAGCTAGGTGTGTACTCCCTCCTCACATTTGCCTCAGAGTCCTCCACTTCCCTTAAGACAGAGCTTGGGCATCATTTACCTTAAGACAAAGGTTGGGGGGCAGCTGGTTAGAGCACCAGCCCTGGAGTCAGGAGGACCAGAGTTCAATTCTAGCCTCAGACACTTTCTTAGCTGTGTGACCCTGGTCAAGTCACTTAACCCCAATTGCCTCAGCAAAAAAAAAAAAAAAAAGACAAAGCTTGGGCATCATTTTATGTGTTTCTGATTGGCCCCAAATGTTGCTATTTGACACATCTGTACTCGTCTCCCCCATTAGGACATAAGCTCCTTATGAACAGGGATTGTTTCATTCTTGGTATTTGGGTCCTGGCACCAAGACAGTGCTTAAGAAGTGATTGCCACTTGATAAGTCTACACGTGATCTTATGACAGCAAATGCATTACAGCAATTATATGTTACTTTTATAGTATGTTATAAGATTTGCAGGGGATATAAAAATTTCAATAAATTCTTAATTTTAGCATACAATATGACCTGAAAACATTACTTAAGTAGGTTATATTATTGAAAGTGGGGTGACGTGCTCATCAGTGCTCTTATTAGAAAGGGGTGGGCCACTGCCACACAGTTTGGGAACCACTGACATAAGGAAAAACTTGTTAACATTAAGAATTGTTATGCAGGGCGTTTCTATTGGGCTTACATCCCAAAGAAATCACAAAAGAAGGAAAGGGCCCCACATGTGCAAGAATGTTTGTGGCAGCTCTTTTTGTAGTGGCTAGAAACTGAATGGATGCCCATCAATTAGAGAATGGCTGAATAAATTATGGTATATGAATGTTATGGAATATTATTGCTCTGTGAGAAACGACCAGCAGGACGATTTCAGAGAGGCCTGGAGAGACTTGCATGAACTGATGCTCAGTGAAGTGAGCAGAACCAGGAGATCATTATTCACAGCAACAACAATACTATATGAGGATCAGTTCTAATGGGCATGACTCTCTTCAACAATGAAATGCTTCAAACCAGTTCCAAATGTTCGGTGAAGAGAGCCATATACACCCAGAGAGCGGGATGTGAAATGTGGACCACAACATAACATTTTCATGTTCTCTATTGAGGTTTGCTTGCATTGTATTTCCTTTATCGGATTATTCTTTCTCGTAGATATGATTTCTCCTGCACAAAAAATGATGTGTGGCAATAACTATACATATATTCGATTTCTTAAGTATTCTAGCATAATTATCATGTAATGGCTATCCTGCCATCTAGGGGAGGGGTGGGCAGTAGGGGGGAAAAATTTGTAACAGAAAGCTTTGTAAGGGTTAATGTTTAGCAATTACCCATACATATGTTTTGCAAATAAAATGTATTAATAAATAAAAAAAAAAGAATTGTTATGCAGGAATGGCCATGGCTTCACAGTTACAAAAGAGGTGCCTTCCTATATACATATATATGCACAGCACATATATATGTATGGATGTATACACACATATACATCTTGTATATATTCACACACAAAAATATATACATACATATGTACATACATATACAAATATGCACACACATACAAATATACACATATACATACACATATGCATATATACACACACAAATAAATACATATGTATATACACACATACAAATATATACATATATACACATACATATACAAATATGCACATGCACACATATATACAAATATACACATACACACATATACACATATGTACACACACATATACAAATACATATATATACACACACCCACACACATATATATTTATATATAGCACTGATTAGAGTGAACTGAGGAAGATCATTTCCACAAGGCATCTGCTCCGTTGGCTACTTTTCTTTGTTCTAAAATTCCCTTGCAAGCCTCAAGATTACAAGTTTCTAGTTTTAATCTACCAGAAAAAAATATTTTCATTCTATTCATGCCCTTGAAGATTTTGTAAAGTTCTATCATATCCTTTTATCTGATTGTGCCTTTCTAAACTCAAGGGATATGTATTTTTACATCTTCCTAATTGTTTTTTTTATATAAATGTTTATTTATATATTTATTTTTTTCTTTTATTAATGTTTTCAATTAACAATCATTTATTTCCTCTCCCCCATATCCCCTCACTCCACCCCTCCTTAAAGAAAAACAACACCACTTGTAACAAATAGACATCCTGAAGCAATACAAATTCCCACACTGTCCCTAACTCCAAACGGGTCTATAATTCTACAACTCAAGTCTATCACTTCTCCAGCAAAAAATGAGCAGCCACCTTCATCACTGACTTTCTAAAGTTATTCACTGCATTGATCACAGTACTTAAGTCTATCAAAATTTTAAGTTTTTCCAATATTATTGTTAGCACGTAAATTATTCTCTGGGTTCAGTTCACTTTACTCTGCAACAATTCATATAAAATCTTTCCAGATTTCCTTCAAATTCCTTTTTCATTTATTACATTCAAATGCCCCAGCTTGTTTAGCCATTTCCCAAATGATGGAAACCTCCAAATGTTTGCAACCAGAAAAAGAAAACTCCAAACACTGTTTTACATATAGGACCTATCTTTTCCTTTTTCTTTGATGTCCTTTCAACATTTGTCATTTTTTTTTTTTTGATCAACTTGGCCAGGCTGATAAGTATGAGCTGGAAAATGCTTTCATTTGCATTTCTTTATTAATGATTTAGAGCATTTTTAATATGACTATAGACAATTGGGGCTTCTCTTGAGAACTGCCTGGTATATCCTTTGACTATGTGTTGAGGAATGGCTCTAAGTGAAATTATTTCAATAGTTTTAGGAAAGTTAGCCTTATATTGTCTTGTAACCAAATATGGTTATGTCTAAACCTAGAATAGTTAGCACTTGAAAGTGCCAATCACCAAATTTCACCAACAAAGAAATAAAACTGGAGAATGCCCCAAAAAGAACAATGAAAAAAATGGGGGAGGGGGTGATTCAAATTAATTGCAGTGATTAATCTTGGTTCTGGAGGGCAGAGAATGAAACATTTCCCTCTTCTCGAGGCAGAATGGGGAGCTGGACACGCTCTCAGACATTTTTGATTGATTTTGCTTGACTTTTTAATATGTTACAATGGAAAGTACACTGGGGAATGTACAGGTGGGAGGAGAAAAGAGACACAGGAAAAAAAGTTTGAAAAACAAAATCATTCATAACTTTTTAGTTATCAGGGATAAAGGTCCCATTTTCAAAATGTATAAGGATTTAATTCACATTTATAAGAAGCTTAATAAAAGCTTTTCTAGCCATTATGGAAAACAATTTGAAACCATGTACAAAAAAACCCACAAAACTGTACATACTCTTTGGCCCAACTATACCACATTAAATCTATACCCTTAAGAAATCAAAGAAAGAATAAAAGATAGGTCTTATATATACAAAAGTATAGCAGTTTCTTATGATGGCAAGCCCTGAAAACTGTATAGGAACCCATCAATGGAAAAATGACTCCATGATTAACCATGATTTCAGTGGACTCCTAAGGAAGCTTCTATCCATTTCCCAAAAGAAAACGAAAAATAGGTAGACACGTTTCTAGAAATGGCCAACATGGAATTTTGTGTATACTTATTATAATGGATTTATTTTTTTTAAATAAATGTGGGTGAGGAGGTGCAGGGGAGGAAAATAGTCTATGCTTGTTCATTGATATAATAAAATTTAAAAAAAAACATGAAATTATAATAATTGTGATTCTCTAGCAAACTCACTTAATTTTTATGATTTTTACCCCCCTCCCAAAAGTCCCACACAAGTTTTTCACTTGTCAAGGAGAGGATTCTGCCCTTCCAACAGAAGGTACATCCCTACTGATCCAACCATTCTGTACAGCAATCTGGAACTAGGCCCAAAGGGCTTTAAAACTGTCCACACCTTTGATTTGGCAATAGCACTACTGGGTCTGTATCACAAAGAGATTATAAAAGGAAAAGAACCCACATATGCAAAAATGTTTGTAGCAGCTCTTTTTATGGTGGCAAAGAATTCCCAATCAATTGGGAAATGACTGAACAAACTGTAGTTTATTTATGTAAGAGAATACTATTGTTCCATAAGAAATGATGAGCAGGCTGATTTCAGAAAAGCCTGGAAGACTTACACAAACTGATGCCGAGGTAAAAGTGAACACAACCAGGAAAGCATTGTACACAGTAACAACAACATTAAGTGATGATCAACTCTGATCGACTTAACTCTTCTCAGCAATACTGTATTCCCAGACAATTCCAATAGACTTGGGATGGAAAATGCCATCTGTATCCAGAGAAAAAACTATGGAGTGTAAATGTAAAGCAAGGCATACTATTTTCACTTTTTTGTTATTTTGTTTTTTCCCCTTTTGTTTTGATTCTTTCCCAACATGACTAATGTGGAAATGTTTACACAATTGTACATGTATAACTTTTATCAAACTGCTTGCTGTCTTGGGGAAGACAGAAAAAAAATTGAAACTCAAAATCTTACCAAAAAAATGAATGTTTAACTATCTTTACATGGAATTGGAAAAAAATAATATTAAGTGGGAAAAGTAGAAAAAAGAAGATACAACTTTAACTTTTGAGACATGTATAAAAGTGAGGGTAGCTGCCACACTCACCCATGAGCAGTCCCAAGGAGCTCCTGAAAGAGCCAGTCAGATTGTATCATTTTCATCTAATAAAATGAATACCCTCCATCTATATAATTTGCCTATACTGCTGTTCAGAGATGCACAAACTTACTGAACTTAAGAGCTCCTTTGAATACTAGGGATTTATCCTGAAGCCAAAAGGATAACTTTTCTTAAGGTACATTATTTGTTAACTATTGATGTTATTAAATCCAGTTATTATTACAAACACATATTCCTTTAAAAACAGAAATATCTTAAAATACAATTGAGAGAATTTTTTTTTCAAACCTAATTTATCTGGCCCAGTGTCAAACACAGCAGATAGAAATGCTAGCCTGAAGTCAGGAAGACTTGAGTAAAAAATTTTGGCTCAGAAACTTACTAGCTTTGTACCACTGAGCCAGTCATTTAATTGTTGTCTGCCTCAGTTTCCAAATGTGTCAAATGGGAATAATAGCACAGAGGCTCCCAGAGTTGTGAGGATCAAATGAGATCATACTTATAAAATGCTTTACAAACTTCAAAGCACTATCAAAATGTTGCTGTTATTATTAATAAATGAAAGTAAGGACAGATTTAAGTCCTAGAGTAGGAGGTAGAAAAACGAACAAAGTGCTACTCTTACCCACTGAGACTACATTTCCGTAATTCTCCAGCATCACCTCCCTGTATAGTTCCTTCTGAGAAGAGTTCAGTTCGTTCCATTCCTCCTTCGAGAAATACACTGCCACATCCTTAAACTTCACAGAATCCTAAAGCAATAGGGATTTAATTGGAGAGGTATGTTGTTCCAAGGTAACAAGAAGAAATGATAAATCCAAGAAACCCTGGGAAAGTACTTTCAGTTCAGGTACAACATCAGTGACTACTAGGGCTAAGATTACAATAGGCCTGCCACCAGAGTGGGAAGCAAGAATCCTGGGTGCTATAAGCAAAATCAAAACGTTTTTAGACCCATCTTCCTAAGATAAAATGGGAGCAGCAACATCTGAAGTAATAGCTATGAAAATCCCAATTTCAAAAATAAGGTATTTTGTATATTACTTAGGTAGACACTTAGGAGAAAGGAAACAGACTGGAAGAAAAAGGCTAGGATTCAAGGGTTTTGCTTTAATAGTGGGTATGAGAGGGCTAGATCAGTCATTCTCAGATTCAATCACTGTGTGTGGGGGTGTCTCACTCAACAAGGACAAAGTCAACTACAGCTCACCTGAGACCTGACTGTCCGGTCAGTTGTTCTTGCTGCTTCTTCTCCCATGATTCCTCTGAGAGGTGGGAAGAAAAGCAATCTAACAAATGAGTGGGAAGGGAAGAGAAAGCCTTGAGTTGAGACAAATACTCTCTCTTCATCATTGAGATCTCCCTTCGTCAGCCACAGATGATTTCAGAGGAACCTGAAGACAACTTTTCTCTCATTTCTCAAACATTAATTACCATTTACTAAATATATAAATATATTTTTAAAATTTTAAATTTAAAAAATCCCCACACAGTGTGGAGAAAGCTAGTTTCCAGGAGAGAAGGTGGAGAGGACTTTGGAATTAAGCAAATCTGGCCATTTCTCCCCATGTATTTTGAATCTAAAATATCCCCCTTCCACACCCTCAACCACCTGTTTTCTTTAGGAAAATCTAAGCTTAAGTGGAGCCAGGATCATCGCTTTCCAATTTTCTTTAACCATGGGACATCCTAGCTCACCCCCATAGCCCCACCACTTCCCAAAACCTGCGAACCCATATCAATAGGGTTCTTGAGAAAACTGAGGTAGACCCTACTCCTTTAATCATATTAACTTTGGGGTGTCCTGGGGAGGGGAGGAGTCTGATGAAGCGTCAGACACAGCAAACACTTGTGTGCAGCTGACGACTCAACACTCTCGAGTTCAGCCTAAACCAGAATAAAATGTAATTGGGAAATATTTAACATAAACGAAAATACAGTAAAACACAGATTACATTGCAAAATTAAGTCAATAAGCCCCCAGAGATCTTTTAAGGATTAGTAGCCCCTCATTCTATTTGAATTTGACCCCACTGCCTTAGGAGACTCCAAGCACATCTACGATTCACAGTACCAACCAGGTGTAGCATGTTATAAGGCAAAGAGCAGTGATCTGGAGTCAGAACGATTAGGTGCGAGTCCCACCTTTGCTATTTGCTTTGGGATTTTAGGCAAAGCCTTTCTCCTCTCTGACCTTTTTTTTTTTTTTTTTTTTTAACTTATTTAGACGAAGGGGAGGGGGGCCCAACCTAGATGAACTATATAAGGCTCTTTTCTTCCAGTTTTACACGACAGAGTCTACAAGGTTGGTTGGTCTAAATACGAAAGGGCCCTAGGATATACAGTGGAAACTGCTCCTAACCATAATCATCTGGTGGATTTGGCTCCCATTTCACAGACGGGCAAACTGAGGCTAAGTGGGGAAGGGATGAGGGAATTAGAACTCGGGTTCCAGACTCACAAATTAAGGATCTTCCCATGAGGTCCGAGGAGGAAAAGAGCACGAGGAAAAGCGGGGAGGTGTGGACGGGGTGAAGGGAAGAGAAGGAAAGAGTAGGGCCAAACTAAGAGCTTGAAGAAAATGCAGGAATAAAGACCAAAAGGACAATTATCCATCCCCGAGACCAACTGACCAATCACACCTCTCGACTGACCGGCCCCTCCTCAGACTGACCGGCCCCTCCTCCCGGCTGACCGGCCCCTCCTCAGACTGACCGGCCCCACCTTCCTCTTGGAAAGAGTTGGTGGGGCCGAATGCTTGGGAAGAACTCTTGCGAGGCGAACTCGTGCAGGGATAGGGGCCTTCGTGAGGCGAAGTGGGGCGGAACTTCCCGTGGTACAGAGGTGGAGGAGGAGGCCCTCTAGCGGCACAGGGGGCGGAGGGTCTCGCATAACGCAGGGGCGGGGGGAAGAGGGCTCCTCACTTGGCGCAAGGAGCGAGGCCTCGAGTGCCGCAGGGGGCGGAGCTTCGAGTGGCGCAAGGACTCCTGAGGCTTCACGTGGTTCAGGGGACAATGGGGGTGGGGGCTCTCGTGTGGCGCATGGGCGGAGCCTTGCAAGGTGCCGGGAGCGGAGCCCGGAGAGGTGCTGGGGGCGGGGCTTCACGAGGCGCAAAGGGCCGGGTTGGGCGGGGGGAGGGGGGCCCTCATGTGGCCCATGAGCAGAGCCCCGCGTGCCACAAGGGTATGGCTTCGCGCGGTGCAGGAGGCAGGTGCCTCGCGTGCCGCAGGGGGCGGAGGCTTCATGTGCGGCATGGGCGGACTCTTGCGTGCCCGCAGGGGGCGGGGCTTTGCGTGCCGCAGGGGACGGGGGGCACGTGTGGCGCATGGGCGGAGCCTTGCGTGCCGCAGAGGGCTGGACTTTGCGTGCCGCAGGGGACGGGGGAGATCACGTGTAGCACATGGGCGGAGCCTTGCGTGCCGCAGAGGGCTGGACTTTGCGTGCCGCAGGGGAGGGGGAGCCACGTGTGGTGCTGCGACAGGGAAGTGGAGGAGGGGACGGCCAGGTCTAGCGCATAGGTGGAGCCTCGCGTGCCGACAGGGGCTAGATGCTGGGGCGGGGCTCGGCTCTAGAGCGGAGTTGGGTCCTGTGGGCTGGCTCACCGCCTACCCTAGGAGCTTCCCTCCCGCCTCCTCCCTCCCGCCAGCCCCTTCCTCAGCTTAGCTTAGATTTCCCCTCTCTACTACTGGTAAAAAAAAACAAAACCAGGGAGAGGTAGGGTGGCCCAGTGCACTCTCCCTGAGAGGCCCTTCTGGAGCAACCATGGAACCCTGCGTCCCGTCTCCCTGCCCCAAGCAAGGACTTTTGGAAAGTGCTGGTGCATTGCCTCACTGGCCAGCTGCAGACCCCGGAGGGGGAGGGAACAGCGGTTCAATGCATACACTTTATTACCTGCGTGAACCTGGACAAGTCACTGAACCTATGCTTTGTTTCCTCATCTGTAAATCGGGAATAATAGCTCTTATTGAGGATCAAAGGAGATAATTGTTAAGCGCTTAGCACAGTTCCTGGCACATAGATGCTCTATAAAGATTTCCCAAACCGTTATTTTCCCCCTGCACTTTGAAAAAGATCTTAGCTCTGGTCAATCCCCTCTTCTAAGACGGGTGCCCTTCTCAAACTTTGGGATCCTATTTGGTTGGATCTCCCATTCTTCCAGGGCGGAGGGTTGGGGGGTGGAAGAGGGGTGTCGCTACTTCTGATCTCCCGTAACAAATTGGCAGACTCCATTTACATCTTAACTACTTACCACCTGGACACCTTTCCCCATCACTCCACATCAGTAGTAATTTAACTGGCAAACCCAGAAATCTCTCAGTCCTTTTCCTTCTTATTAATCCGTTTGGATAAAGTGAGTGGTGAAAAGGGGAAAAGAAGAGAGAGTGGAGTGGACAGTGAGTTGAAAACCCATGGGCCTTTGTGTTTTGGCCAAATGTTTGCTGGCAGGTGAGGCATAATCCAACCACCACTGACCCCCAGTCAGTACTTTTTGCCCTCTGCCTCCCCATCCCTCCTTCCTTTCTCCCTTCTTATCTACCAACTTAGCAATTGTTAATAAGAATGCAGACTCACAAAAAGTTTTAAAACATTTAAACTTTTACTGGGAAATGCTTTTGCCCCTGTAAAACTTAACTCTTCTTTCTCTCAAGTTCATTAACCTCCACTTCTTCAGCATGGCCTTTGCAGCTATGGTTCCTAACCAAAAAGCATGCAGAAGAAAGAACCTGTTTTTTAAAAAAATGCCAGTATTAATCCAGAAAAGGTGTGTACCAAGGTTTTTTCTCTTTGGGGAGTGTATTTCTAAGACCAGTGTTGCAACTTAACATTGCCTTAACGTCGCCCACCACTCTTCTGCCTCCAAACTGCATAACTTGGGAGTATCGATTTGAGTTTAGGAGGGGGCAGCTAGATGGCACAGTGGACAAAGCACCTGTCTTGAAGTCAAAAGGACCTGAGTTCAAATCTGGCCTCAGCCAGTTAACACTTCCTAGCCGTGTGACTCTGGGCAAGTCACCCAATTCTCAGCAAAGAAAAAGGAAAAAAAAAAATGACTTAATGAGAACACTAGAATCCCCTTCTGTTTATGCTGGTATGTGACCCTGAGACTTAATCCAATTGAATGGACTACCCTATTTTGACCATTTTTATTAGTGATACAGACCTGAATTTTTCTAAATTAGTTTAAAATCATGCCCTTTCCCTGCTATTCTTTAGATTTGCCCATCATGAGGTCCAAGTTTGTAAAGTTCTCAAACTTCAACTTGCCACAAAATTCTCACCTTTTCCCATCTTCCCAGTGTGTGCCTTTAAATATACACTATCCTATATCAGTGTTAAAGGGAGAGGGAACTTATTTTTAAGGTGGGGGATTGCCTCTCATAGTACTCTGCCGTGACAGATGCTCAATAAATGTTTGTTAAATTCTGGAGGAAAGATAATATGTGTGTGTGTTAAGGAATAGAAGAGCAAGGTAGTAGGTAGAAGTAAAGCAGAGGAGTGAGGAGGGATAGAGTAAATAAAGTGATAAGAATATTAAAGAAAAATGTATATACATATAAATATAATTTATATTTTTATATGCTGACTTAACAAATAAGGATGATTTTGAATATTGATCATGGAAAGAGGAACACCAAGTCTGATATGCAATAAATATATTTTCCAAATGCATATATGTACCACAAAATGCCTCCAAAACCATCAAGTAAACATTTACTGAGCAACGCCCAAATTCTCCAGATATGTCTGGAGCCACTTTCTTCAACTCTTGCAGGGCAGGGAAGAGTGAGAGAATATGAGATGATCATTGAAGAGGAATGGATGTTGGAGTGGGAACATGGCAGTACAAACCATCTACCCAAGGATTAAGAGACACTTCTAAGCAAGAGGAAAAAGGTAGGGAGTACCTGTTTCAAAGTGTCCAAGTAAAAGATATACTTTAAAACCAGGAGTTTGAGTATCCTCAGTCTTGGCTTTTAGTTCCCTTTACTCTAAGTCATGTTTATGCTATGTATCTCAAAAACTTCAGATATAACAGGCAACAGAGTTTACAAATAATTCTGAAAAGCAACTTTAAATACCAGCTAGCATTTATGTAGCCCTTGACAAATATCTCATTTGATCTGCAACTCTGAGAGAAAGGTGCTAATATTAAGCCCATTTTACAGATGAGCAAAGTGATTTGTCCAGCTCACATAGCTATTAAGTGTCTGAGGCTGGATTTGAAGTCAGTTTTTCTTGATTCCAGGTCCAGCATGCCTCCCAGCACTTACTTTGTCACTGCCACCAATTTGTAGCTCCCTCTAAGGTATTGCTGTCCTCGAGTTCCCCTCTTTCCTCTCTGAGACTGATCTTCCCCCTGGTAATATATTCTTTTTGCTATCAAATAGCAATGGAGAATCACTACATTCTTTTTTTTTTTTTTTTTTTTTTTCCTCCTTGCTTCCCTGTTAGCTTTCTTTTGTTCTCTGTTGTACACTCTTTACTTTATTTTTTCCCCTCTCTCCCCAAGAAGGCTAAAATTAAGTGTGGATGTGTATATACACATGCATAGCTATGGATAAGTATATACATAAATATACATATATATAAATAAACATAAATACTCATATGCATATATATGTAAGATCATACTATGCTTATTTCTGCCTGTTTTTCTGAAGGTGGATAGCATCTTCTTTCATAGATCTGAGTCCTTCCATGTTTTTCTAAATCAAACAGCTTCTCATATTCTACACCACAGCAACATTCCACCAAAGCACATCATATTTGAGAAACATTATAAAAATCTTTTCCCAATTTTCTGCATTCCTTCTGTTCTTTGACTTATTTATACAAGAACTTTTAAATTTAAAATAATCAAAATTATCCATTTTATACTTCAACAATGATCTTGCCTTATAACATACTTTAAGGTCTGATACTGCTGAATCTACTTCCTTGATATTCTTTTTTTAATGATTTCTTTGAAGTTTCTGATCTTTTATTCTTTTTTTTTAATTATTTATTTATTTTTTTTATTGAAGCTTTTTATTTGTATAACATATGTATGGGTAGTTCCCCAACGTTGACCTTCACAAAGCTCTCCATTACAAATTCCACACCCAGTCCCCTCCCCTCCCCTAGATGGCAGGAAGTCCACTACATGCTAATAATGTTGAAATGCTTGAGAAGTTATGCAAGAAAAATCCTATCTACAAGAAAAAAAAAAAGAATCAGAGAAAGGCAACACAATGCAAACAAATGTCAGTAGAGATCATGAAAATGTTACGTTGTGGTCCATATTTCACATCCCTCTCTCTGGGTGTATATGGTTTTCTTCAGTGAACAGTTGGAACTGGTTTGAGACAATTCTTTGTTGCAGAGAGCCATGTCCATCAGAATTGATCATCATGTAATACTGTTGTTGCTGTGTATGATGATCTCCTGGTTCTGCTCGTTTCACTCAGCATCAGTTCATGCAAGTCTCTCCAGGCCTCTCTGAAATCGTCCTGCTGGTCATTTCTTACAGAGCAATAATATTCCATAACATTCATATACCATAATTTATTCAGCCACTCTCCAATTGATGGGCATCCCTTCAGTTTCCAGTTTCTAGCCACCACAAAAAGGGCTGCCACAAACATTCTTGCACATGTGGGTCCCTTTCCCTCCTCTAAGATCTCTTTGGGATATAGGCCCAGTAGAAACACTGCTGGGTCAAAGGGTATGCACAGTTTGACAACTTTTTGGGCATAGTTCCAAGTTGCTCTCCAGAATGGTTGGATCCGTTCACAGTTCCACCAACAATGTATCAGTGTCCCAGTTTTCCCACATCCCCTTCAACATTCGTCGTTATCTTCTCCTGTCATTTTAGCCAATCTGACAGGTGTGTAGTGGTATCTCAGAGTTGTCTTAATTTGCATCTCTCTGATCAATAGTGATTTGGAGCAACTTTTCATATGACTACAGATGGTTTTAATTTCATCATCTGAAAATTGTCTGTTCATATCCCTTGACCACTTATCTATTGAAGAGTGGCTTGAATTCTTATATATACGAGACAATTCTCTATAAATTTTAGAAATGAGGCCTTTATCAGAACCATTAAATGTAAAGATGATTTCCCAATTTGATGCTTCCCTCCTAATCTTGTCTGCATTTGTTTTTTTTGTACAGAAACTTTTTAACTTAAAATAATCAAAATTATCCATCTGGTGTTCAATTAGGAGTTCCAGGTCTTCTTTGGACATAAATTTATTCCATCTCCACAGGTCTGAGAGATAAATTATATTACGTTCCTCTAACTTGCTTACAAAGTCCCTCTTTATATCTAGATCATGAACCCATTTAGATCTTATCTTGGTATGTGGTGTTAGGTATGGGTCAAGCCCTAATTTCTTCCACACTAGTTTCCAATTTTCCCAGCAGTTTTTGCCAAATAGTGAGTATTTATCCCAAAAGCTGGGGTCTTTGGGTTTATCGAATACTAGATTGTTAAGGTTATTGCCTAGATTGTCCTGATATCCTATCCTGTGCCACTGATCGACTTGATCTTTTATTCTTCCAAATGAACTTTGTTATTATTTTTTCAAACTCAGTAAAATAATTTTTAGGAAACTGCAATATTATCCAGTATTGTTTAGACTGTTTAAAATATCTGGATAGATATTTTATATCCTTGAGAGTATAACTGCCAAAACAGGGACCATATGAACATAAACATAAAATACTTTTTATACAAATAAACGCGGATCAAAATAATTGAAGTAATATTTATTATTCGTGGATTGAAAGTCGATATAATTTTTTAAATGACAGTTTTACCTAACTAATCTATTCAATGTCATCCCAATTATATTTCTTTGTTTTTCACTTTTGATTAAATCTATTTTAACTATAACTTTGAAATCATGATTACTATCTCTGCTTTTTTTTTACATTCTAAGCTCTATTCCTGCCCTTTATTTTATCTTTCTGTGTATCTCTCATTTTTATAATGTTTCCTAAAAGCAACATATTGTTGAATTTGAATTTTTAATCTGCTATCCATTTCTGTTTTATGGGTAAAATTTGTCCCATTCTAAGCTAAAATCTTCTTTCCTTTCTTCCTTCCTCTCCTCAATATTTTTCTGACTCTACTTCCCCCATCCTTTCTCACTTAACTTTACTGCTTTACTTCTACCTACTACTTGTTCTTCTATTCCTTTACCTACCTCTAAAAGTCCCTCTTTTATGCTCTCCCTCCACCCTATAACCTTGCCCTGTTATTTCTTTCTAATTTTAGAATGCTTTTATATTCTACTATATATATGTCTGTATGTCTGTATGTCTGTATACACACACACACACACACACACACACACACACACATATATATATATATATATGTTGTTCCCTCTTTGACCCATTCCCAGTGGGAGTAAGATTCCAGCACTACCCACCCTCCCTGATACTAGCTTCTGTATCATTTTCCCCTTATTTATATGCCTCATTTGTATGAGATAATTATTCCTTTTTCTCTCTTCCTACACTGCCTTATTTTTTAAAACTCACCCCACTATATGATAGAGGATAATAATAAATGTTGATGGAGTTATGAACTGATCCAGCTGTTAAGGAGAGCAATTTGGAACTATGCCCAAAGAACTATTAAACTGTTCATACCCTTTGATCCAGCAGTGCCACTACTGAGTCTATATCCCAAAGAGATCATAAAGGAGGGGAAAGAACCCACATGTGTAAAGATATTTGTAGCAGTTCTTTTTGTAGTGGCAAGAGATTGGAAATTGAGTGGATGTCTACCAATTGGGGAATGGCTGAATAAGTTATGGAATATAAATATATTGGAATATTATTGTTCTTGAAGAAATGATGGAGTAGGCTGATTTCAGAAAACAATAACAACCTGGAAAGCCTTATATGAACCGATACAAAGTTAAATGAGCTGGACCAGAAGAACATTGTACACAGTAACAGCAAGATTATGAAATGATCAACTATGACAGACTTATCTCTTCTCAGCAATACAGTGACCCAGGCGAATTTCAATAGACTTGGGCTAGAAAATGTCATTCACTGTTCACTCCAGTAGTGAATGAAGGGTGTGGAATGCAGGGTCCAGGCATAGAGAGAATTCGGTAAGAACTCTTCTAATTTTATTGATCAGAGAGACAAATATATATACTTAAAATGCTTATAGGTTTGATACAAAATACACTCTTTGATGTCCCAATACCTTTTTTAAGAAGCACCATCTAGTGAGATGTAAATGATTAAGCCCTAATCTTGGTTACTTAGAGATGTAAATAGTTGAGATACACATCAGAGTAAACTTGTCATATCAATGCCCTCAAGTACCTTTCTCCTAAATGCCTCTAGTCACCATTGTGGGCAGTTTTTCCTTTCCTAAGATCAAAGGTAAGTCTTTGATCCATTGTATAGTGCTTTTATATTTTGCTTCAATCCCTAGATTTATATTGAACAAGTATGTCTCTGCTATTTCATAAGAAGAGGGAGGTTGGTGAGCCAAGTTACTGTAAGATTCAAGACCTGGAATGGATTCTTACCTCCTGGACCTCTACAATTCACAGCCAGAAAAAAAAAAAAAAAAAAAAAAAAAACTATGGAAACTAAATGTGGATTGAAGCAAATCACTTTCACCTTTTTTGTTTTTTCTTTCTTGTGGTTTTTCCCTATTCTGATTTGTCTTTCACAACATGACTAATATGGAAATATGTTTTAAATGATTGTACGTATATAACCCTATCAGATTGCTTGCTGTCTTGGGGAGGGAGAAAAAAAAATTGGAACTCAAAATCTTGCAAAACCAAATGTTGAAAACTATCTTTACATTGTCATTGGAAAAATAAAAATACCATTAAGGAAATGAAAAAAAAAATAAATACAGTTTTTAAAAAAGAATCACCCCCTCATCCTCAGCTCAGCTCATGCCTTTCTTTCAAACTATTCAAATGATGATGCCAATCATAAGAGTACTATTAATATTTTCACATGTATGAAATAAATGATTTGACTTTATTGAATCTCTTATACTTGGTCTTTAATGTTTACCTTATATTTCTCCTGGATGTTACATGTTGAATTTTCCCCTTAAGTTCTAAAGGTTTTGTCACAAAAACCTAAAAGTCTTTGAGTTTATTAAATGTATCATAATTTTCAGGTAGGAAATTATTTTTCTCATTCTTTTTTTATTTTTTTATTTATTAATACTTTTTATTTGCAAAACATATGTACGGGTAATTCCTAAACATTAACGCTTATAAAGCTTTCTGTTACAAATTTTTCCCCCCTACTCCCCACCCCTCCCCTAGATGGCAGGATATCCACTACATGATAATTATGTTAGAATACTTAAGAAATCGAATATATGTGTGGTTATTGCATCATTTTTTATGCAGGAGAAATCGTATCTACAAGAAAGAATAATCCGATAAAGGAAATACAATGCAAGCAAACCTCAATAGAGAACATGAAAATGTTATGTTGTGGTCCACATTCATATCCCTCTCTCTGGGTGTATATGGCTTTCTTCACTGAACAACTGGAATTGGTTTGAAGCATTTCATTGTTGAAGAGAGTCATGTCCCTTAGAACTGATCCTCATATAGTATTGTTGTTGCCGTGTATAATGATCTCCTGGTTCTGCTCATTTCACTCAGCATCCGTTCATGCAAGTCTCTCCAGGCCTCTCTGAAATCGTCCTGCTGGTCGTTTCTTACAGAGCAATAATATTCCATAACATTCATATACCATAATTTATTCAGCCACTCTCCAATTAATGGGCATCCATTCAGTTTCCAGTTTCTAGCCATACAAAAAGAGCTGCCACAAACATTATTTTTCTCATTCTCATTATTTCTCTTCAACCTGTTCTTCAAATCAGTTGTTTTTCTGATGAGATGTTTCACTATCTTCCATCTTTTCATTATGTTTTATGATTTCTTGGTATCTTAGAATGTCTAGTTTTCCAGGAATTCTTGTCTTCTTTAAGTTTTTGATTCTTTTGTATGTTGGTTGACGTTTCATAATTTTCTTGATTTTTTTGAATTGTTAAAAGTTCTTCCAAGAACTCTTTTTGTGCTTGGGACTATTTGACATTTTTCACTGAAAAAGGAATGGCTTTTTTTAAGCTCCATTATCTTCCTCTGAATATGAACCCACATCTTTTCTGTCCCCATAGTAACTATGTATGGTTGGGTTCTTTCTCCTTTGCTTACTCATTTTAACTTATTTATTTATTGTTTTATTTTGGGTTTTGGCAGCTATTGATGTAATCATATTGTAGATGGGGAATGATGCCCCAAGCTGTGGAATAGTTTCTTTGTTCTCAGTGTCATTACTGTCATCTGAAATGATAACTGGCAAACACCAGCATTGCTAGTTTTCAGTGCTGGGAGAAAGGAAATACCTCTTGTGAAATTGGGGGAACAAGACAAGACTATGCAAAAGAATGCCTACTGGATGAGGAGTGGTGATGAGAGGGAAAGGTGAATGAGAGGGAAAGGAAATAAGGTAAAGCAAGCATGGAGTCTATGAAGAACAAACAGGGCAGATAAAATTTGAATAATCAAGCATGGCTGAGGAACAAGAGTGGTTGAGAGAAGACAAGAACATAATGGTCAACTGAAGATGAAGTTTGAGGGAATTCAGGGAAGATGGTCAGTAAAAGTAGGAAAGAAAATGGTTGAGTATGGGAATTAGCTGGTTATTCCCTTTCCCTCCCAACCTTCCTCACAACATAGTATCCCTCCAGTATCAGTTCCCAGAAGATGTGGCACTCATGGCATTTTGTTTCCTTCCTCATAAAAATACAAGTCAGCATTGCAACCTAGAAACCCTGCTTCAGAAAGAAATTGTATGCTAATCCATCATCAAATAACTACTGAGGTTTTACATATGCCTCCTATGTACAAGGCATTCCACTTAGCCGCTGATGGCAATACATTTAAAACATAACAATTCTTACCTTCAAAGAGCTTATAATATTAAAAAGCTGGAAAAGTTTGATATATAGATATGAAAAATTAATGCACAATATAAAGCCGCATCTAAGTAACAAACACCAAGCAAATGCTAACCATTCAGTGGAGGGAAAACAGCAGACATCAAAGGATGAAGAATGTCAGGATCATGGGAGGTGGAACCACAGTACAGTAAAAGCATTATTAATGCAAATCTCATCCAAAAGACTGTGATAACTCCACCACAGGGTGAAGGAGGCAAGTAAAATGACCAGCAGGTCCATGAGAACAGTCTCCCTACTGTGGCCCCAAAGGAGCTTCATCAAGCCCCATGTGCATCCTTAGCTAGTTTGCTAATGATTGCTCTTTCAAAACCTGGAGTATGTTGGAGGATTTGAAAAGAGCAGCAACACAACTGCAGCTACCTTGCCCTTCCAGAACACAAAAGAGCAGTATTCTTAAGCATGGCTGCCATTTGGACTCACCTGGTATTCCAGACATGGTTAGGATTCATGGTTAGTCCCTCCATGGGTGCTGCTTCATCTCTGGAAGAATCAGAATACTCAAAGTCCCCAAGAACTTGGCACATGCATTCTTACTGTCCCATTGACTTTCTGTATAAGCACTAGAGAGTTGAATTTAGGTACTATAGAGCTATTGACCTGTTCTTTAAGATTTAGGGGGTGGGGGTGGCAGCTAGGTGGTGCAGTAGATGGAGTATCAGCCCTGAAATCAGGAGGACTTGAGTTAAAATCTGGCCTCAGACACTTAACACTCCCTAGCTGTGTGACCCTGGGCAAGTCACTTAACCCCAATTGCCTCAGGGAAAAAAATTATCTAGTGTGGATCTAATTTGCCAGTGACATTTATTAAATGAATAATCTTGAAGACAAAAGGATACATTCCCATACCAAAGAAAGGTGTGTGGGTGGGTGCTATATTATGGTATGATATATTAATTGAAATATCATCAAATGTTCCAGAAGATATTGCACATGCATCAAGGAGGCCTAGAGAAAAAGCTCTTTGGGAAGGGGCACTGATCCATACGTGTGCAGGAAAGAGGAAGGGTGGAAGCCCCAGAGCAAAGGGCCAATAGGGCAGACCTGGGCTCCACCACAAGGTCCAATCCCCTCATTTTACATATAGAGGAGACTCCAAGTTCCCTCAGCTTCTGTGGCCTTTTCATCATGAACCATCCTTCCACCTCCACAGCTCCCTTCTCTCATTGATGAGTTCTTCCCAGAACCTCCTTTTTGAGGACAAACCTAGCCTTCATACCTCTCCCAGCTGTTTCTGACTTTATGGACTTCACCACCATGCTCCTTCAAAGGAATACTTCCTCTTCCCTCCTGCCTTATTGACTTCATCCATTAGAATAAAAGCTCTTTGAGGGTAGGGACTGTCCTTTTTGCTTAAATCTGTATCTTCAGTGCTTAGCAAAGGGCCTGATACATAGGAAATGCTTATTGATTACAGCCTAGAAAGATTAAGTGACTTGCCTAAAGTCACACAGCTAGAAGTAACAAAACTCTAATTATAACCAATGTAGCTGCAGAGGGAACTCTCCAATAAATTCAGATATAAAAATGGCCTGTATAGAGTGCCATACAACTAAAAACAAATAGAAGAATTTGTTATCCAGTAGGATAGCGACATATCATTCTTCTAACACTATTGTGGCAGCTGTTTGAAGAATGGATAAGAAAAGGGAAGAAAAGGAAAAGAAAGCTAGAAGACAGACTAGTATAACCTAGTCTAAGTATTGTTGTGCTTTTGAACATAAGTTCGAATTGGGAAATGTTGGGTTTAGGGATTCAGTCTAAAATTGGATGAGCCATGGATTCATAGCCACAGGCAGTGTGTTGATTAATGGGTTTGAGTCAACTAGGAGGAAGTCTTAATCACCTAGATCTGTTTTCAGCTCTGTCCTGTTCAATTTTACCATTGACTTAGATGTAATGTGTTTATCAAATGTAAGAAGAGTCCAAAGTTGGAAGGAACAGCTATAAAGCATTAAGTGATAAAATACTGATTCAAAAACAAAATCATGAAAGATTTGTAAAATGGACCAAATTTTTTAATTTTTTTTTTCATTTTATTTAATAGGGATAAGCATGACTTGAGGGGCTTGATGTAGTGGAGCTAATCTCTCCTTCCCCTCCCTCCTTTCCTCCCTCCTCCCCTTCTTCCTTCCCTCCCTCCCTATCTCCTTTCTTCCTTCTTTCCCTTCCTCCCTCCCCTTCCCTCTCTCCCTCCCTCCCTCCCTCCTTCTTTCCTTCTTTCCCTCTTTCTTTTGTTCCTTCCTTCCTTCCTTCCTCTTGTTCTCTTCCTTCCTTCTTTTCTCTTTCTTTGTTTTCATACACTGTCACTATCCCCCACCCACATGAGCCCTTTTACACAAACAAAACAAATTCGCACATTGACCAGATCCAAAAATCTTTGTCTCATTCTATATCTTGAGTCCACTACCACTCCATCAGGAAGTGGGCAATATGCTGGAATTTCTTCCTTTAAATACTGCCTCAACAATGTGAAAATGTGAAAAGACTGGGGGGGGGGGGAAGCTTGTTTGATCTTGAGTTGCATTAGTAGATACGTGAAGGAGAAGGGAGGCAACAGTCCTACAATATTCCACCCTGGTCACAGCCCATCTGAGTAGGATTCAGTTCAGTTCTGGGGACCACATTTTACTGATTAACTGATTTTTGAAACTGAAACATAATCAAAAGAAAGCAATTAGAATGCTGAAAGGACTAGAAAGCATATCAGAAGTAATGGTTGAAGAAATCAGAGATGCTAAGTCTGAAGAAGTTTTAAGGGAGATGTGACAATTTTCTCCCAATGGTTTAAGGAATGCCATATGGAATAAGAATTAGCCTTATTCAATTTAATTCCAAAAGCGTTTATTAGGAGTCATGTACAAGGCAAAGTATTTTTTTTTCAGAGTGCAAATAGCTGGGTTTATTAATGTCTCTTTGCTACCAGCAAACTTTATCCAGGAAGGAATATCCGAGATATTCAAAGCTAAAATTCCCGTTTCTGACCACAGCAAGGGTCCTGTAATTGCAGACCTATGTGAGCTTAGCAAAGATTTTAGGAAGTTTATTAAGTGATAAAGCCATCTTAAAAAGAGTTTTAAACAGAGACAGATCTTTTCAATCAAAGCTTTGCATCACTATTTTCAGGGAAAATGGTAATTATGAAGAAAAATGTAGGCTCTCTAACAGTTAAACAATAATTGTTCTCAAAGCATTTTTCTCTCCCTGCTACATTATTGAAGATCACAAAGTACCTGTCAGCACCTTAATTCTAATATGTAAAAGTTATTTTCTGGATGTTTCATTCTGTCTTTATTTTTTAACAGTCTTGCCAAGTGAACAAATCTACATGACAGTATAAGAACAAAGATATTCAGGGAACTTCATAGCATCACCGATTTTTATCTGAAAGGGATTATAGAGGTCATCCAGGCTGGTACACTTAAGATGCAACAATAACTGAATTTGAGATGTGTCTTGTGCAAAGCCATTCAATGGTGTGCATCAGAGAGTTAGCATTTCTGAGCGAAATGAACAGAACCAGGAGATCATTATACACGGCAACAACAAGACTATATGATGATCAATTCTGATGAACGAGGCTCTCTTCAACAATGAAATGTTTCAAATCACTTCCAATTGTTCAGTGAAGAAAGCCATATACACCCAGAGAGAGGGTTGTGAAATGTGGACCACAACATAACATTTTCATGTTCTCTGTTGATGTTTGCTTGCACTGTTTCCTTTCTCTGATTTTTTTTTCTTGTAGATACGATTTTTCTTGCACAACAATGATAAGTATGGAAATATGTATACATATATTCGATTTGTTAAGTATTTTAACATAATTAACGTAGTGGATTTCCTGTCATCTAGGAGAGGGGTGGGGACCGCGGGGGGGGAAATTGTAACAGAAAGCTTTGTAAGGGTCAGTGTTGAAGAATTACCTATACATATGTTTTGCAAATAAAAAGTTTTAATTTAAAAAAAGAAAAGAAAAACTTTAAAAAAATTTTTAAAAAGTTTTAATAAATTTTTTTATTAAAGCTTTTTATTTGCAAAATATATGCATTGGTAATTTTTCAACATTGACCCTTGCAAAGCTTTCTGTTACAAATTCTGCCCCCCCCCC